>JAJLXV010000037.1:0-95200 GCA_030571435.1 Myxozyma mucilagina
TAACAGACTTCTTGATTTTATCTTGGATATTCTGCACTGCGGTACAGAATATTATTTTTATTGAAACTCGTTGGGCTCTATACCGTGAAACGAAGATCTAGAATTTCAGCGCACCGATTCGGCTTGATAATGCTTACTAAGAAATTGTGAAAGTATTTGTCAGATATTTGCCTTGTTTTTCTTATTTCTAATTCAACTTTTCTTTCATTTATTGTTGTTGTTGATTTTTGTTGTTTGTTTGATTATTGAGTAACGCTTAAGTTTGTGAAGTAGTCAGATTCTGTGCTCTTTTTGTCTCCGAGCCATGTTAATGTATGTATCTAAATGCCTAATCAATGACCTTTAACTAAATCAAAGAAAAAAAAGAAAAAAAAGGAAAAATTGTATGAAATACGGTAGAGCAAAACGTCTTCGGTTTACACGTTCGGAATAAAGAAAAGATTTCATAATTAGCACGGCCTTACTGCATAGCCAAATCTTTACTTAAAGCGCGTCGACAATACTCAAAGTTACCTCAGCTAAGTAATTCTTGATCATAAAAGGCCATCTTGCATAGCAACATAAATTCATAGAAAAAAAGTTTACTGAAAATTCCAGAAAATTGAACTGGATGAACAGTTTGTATATACTTCAGTAATTTGCAAGATTGTTTTCAATATGTTGAGAGAAAGCTCCTTGGTCTAAGTTGGTCTTTACGCCATTCTCACGTTCATACCAATGTGAGGGTAAGGGTTTGACTTCTGCTGCATATGAGAAGAAGCTTCAACTTTACATACTTCGGAACAAGTAAAGAATATACCGTCTGTGAGCGATAAAAATACATATTTTAGAAGTCAGCAGATTTTTTTTACGAAGTTTGAGACCTTGAAAAGTTGATTACGCTGACAGACCTCTCAGAACATATATCTGCAATTATTGAGCTTCAGATCTATGCAGATTGAGATCAGGTGTTTATTTAATTTGCATTGCCTTCAAAGTGTATGCTCGTATCAATTTCTTCTTGACTGAAAAAACTATTTGAGAACTTAGATTTTATCGTGCTGTCAAGTCTAGCCCAATTTGTTTCACGTTCGATGATGGCAGATGAGAGCTCAATCAAATCTGATCTGAATGATCTCAAACTGCCAGGCTCATTCGAGACAATTAGGAACATTTCGATCAATGAATTAAACGAGTCATCAGATTTACAAAATTTATCTGTATCAGGCGTTGTTTCTCTAGTATGGCCATACTCTTCCTATCGACACGAGTTTGCAATACTGTTGTCTGATTCAGACGTTATGAAAAGATTAGACAAGGGACAAATCAAACTGTCTTTTCGAGGCAGAACTATTGGACAGGGCGTGGAAGAAAAGCTGCAAATTGGAGATAATGTCAAAGTTGCATTAAGTGGCTCGAAGGTGGTCAAGAACGACGACAAAAACAAATCAAAGGAAGACTCTGATTGGCGATGTGTGTGGGACAAAAGACTTTTGATACAGGTAAAGGATTGCTATATTACAAGAAGATTCTTTGCTTACTCTAGATTAGATCAATGATCAAAACCCATTTACTATTTCGGCAAAACCGGATGTGGATCTGATAGACTCCAAACTTTTATCGAAAACTGATACTTTGGATGCTGATCTGTCTACTGAAAATGTAGACATTACAGCTATTTCACAGAATGAGGCATCCGATAATTATTCAAATGTGTGGAACGCAACTCCAGTGAGTTTTCGCCGACCATTAGAACCATCTGCTGACGATTCCTTTTCATCCGGAGCTATATTCGAATTTGAAGAAGAACTCGCTGGTCCTCTTCCAAAAAAATCAAAGCATAGTCGTTCTTCGTCTGAATATATTTATGACGATGGAACTGGCTCATTGACCGGTCACGCTGGATTGGAGCAAGCGACATCTACAATTGAAGAACCCGCTTATGATGTGGGAACCCTAAATAAACCCAGCGAAGATATAGAGCCGTCTGTATTGAGCTCTCCTCCCGCAGACAGCTACACCGAAGCAACCCAAAATGACATGAATACAAAGATGTTAGTTGATGAGAATGAGCTCTATGAAGATTTAATGCGCCGAAAATCTATGGCTGAAGTTGCAAAAGATAACGTTGCCAACAGTTCAAATAATAAAGAGCGGTTGAACTTAAGAGATGATATTAGTGTTGTCTCGCAAATGGGAAGCGTTGCGGATGTAGAGCCGCAGACCATTGGTGCCGAAGATCCAAATGATAGACAGGCTGAGAATCTACAGAAAGCACAATCAAAGCTTTACCAGGATATTTTGTTAGAGAAGATCTCCAATCCTGAACCTAGAAGCGGCATGGATAGCTCAGCTGTGACACAGTTAGGAAGTGTTGAAGAAAGCGAGCTACAATCCATACTTGGCATGACTTCAGAACCAAATGCTCTCGAGCTTGTGCAGCAAAGTCAGAGTACAACGCATGATGTTCCTGCTCACCACGTCGCTCTAGAAGTAGCCCCTGAGCCTGAGGGTGAGGACATTTTGCCTCCTTACCTTTCTTCATCCAACGACAATACGAATATTGCAACAACTAAGCAAACTGGTGCAGTATCTGAACAGATTAATTGTAGTAAAGACGATGAACCAAATACCGAAGAATCTCAGTCAGCTATACAAGAAAACCAGAATGGCGACGTACCTGAAATAAATGATATTCCTCTGAACAAAAAGATTGAAGTATATGATGAGAGAATGCAGGACGCTTCAAACCAATCTGCGCAACTTCAAACAAAATTAGCTGAAAAAACTGATGCAGATCCGCTAGCAGAGTCGCAAGCTTCTCTTGCTTCGACAGAGCGAATAGAGTCTCAGCAAGATGCTCATATTGATTTGAGTAGTGCAAATGACGCGGAGGATACAGCAAAAGACGAAACGCTTGTTGACGATAGCGGAATGAAGTCGGCAACACCACTTGTTCATCACGTCATCCTCGAGAATGTTGCTGATCAGACTGATGTACCAGAAGGACCGGGAGTTGACGAATTGGAAGCTTATATTCCTAAAAGTACAGAAGTCCTGTCTGATAAACAAAGCTCCAATAGTGAAAGCGAGGAGACGGCGCTAGATCAAACCCAGAAAGAGCCCGAAAAGAATGAAACGCCAGAAAACGGCAATGTCAGCAGACAAGAACCTTGGATTGACGAGATCGAGGATGGTTTAAGGTTGGAACAGGAACTTGGCATGACAGATTCTCCTATGATCGAATTATACGATAGTTTCCAAGAAGATCAAGAGTATAATAGTAACAACGATAATGACACAGAAGAGCTTAATCTACCGCATTTTCCACTTATCGAAGTTGCTGATGATGAAGATATGGTCGATGCAGACGATGATGAACCGTTAGTTGAAGTTAATCCTGATGATGAAAATCTGTCGTTCTCAAGGGTACCGCTAACGCTCGTTGAAATCATTGAACAAAAGTCAGTCATCTTTGTTGACGACTTTGTGGAAACCTCAGTATTAAAAGTCACTGATATATCATACCAGAACAGTGACATTAATGAAATTATTATAGAAAAAAGTCAAATTACCTATGTTGAAGACGTTGAAGAAGCGGAGTTCCGAACATCTGTAACTGAAGCAACTATCATTCAAAATGACGAGAGCGGGACAATGCTTATTGAAGAGTACAAAAAAACTACCTCATCGTCAGAGTCTCTTGTGGGGTCTATAGAGCAGAAAAATTCTGAGTTGTTGGAAGATGACGAAGAGAGCGAAGAAGATGTAGGTTTTGGGACTCAGCTCCCCCAATCAATTGAAATACCTGATGATAACGAGTTCGAAGCAGATCTTAAGGAAGAAGTGAACACAAACAGCCGGTCCTCAAAGTATGGTGAGCCAAGCGAATTTCTGAAGAGGGGGTCCAGTCAGCTGGAAATGGTCCCGGAAGAACAGACTTTATCGAACGCAAACGAAGCAGAAAGCCCCATTTTGAACCAGAGCGGTCTAGTAAAGAGCAATATTGAGGTCGAATTAAGTTCCTCGTACGAAGCGATAGATCGTCCATTGATAGAGAACGACGGTCAAGAGGTAGAGGAGACTCAACTAGAGTCAGGGTTGCAGTCGTATGTTACGAATGTTGAAATTTCGCAATCAAGTCAGGTAGAAGATAGTTTTCAAAAAGAAACACAATCAAGCGCGATAGTAATAACAAGTGAAGCTGAAGCAGAATCTATTGATCTTGAAGGCAGAACATCAAGTGCTCTTGAAGACCGCGATGATTTGCTGCTTCGATTTGCTGAAGAAGATCAGGAGAGGTATGAAAAAGAAAATGACAGTGTCACGGATGAAGTAGTTGTCCCGCTATTAAACAAAGCAGGTGCTGCAAGTGAAGCTGATAATGAGGGTCATAGTGTCGGTAGCGACAGTCTGTTATCTGAAGATGACTTAAGTTCAGAAATCGAGCGGATAAAGAATCTGGAGAAGTTGGCTTCCAAAGTCAATGTGACACTGAAGACAGGAATCATAGAGGAAGCCGAGGATAGTGACGATGATATCATTTCTGATGTTGATGACTTTGAAGAAGCTCGTTTACGCGAATTGGAGATACTTCCGCAATCTTTTGTTCGCGAGGCCCTTATTCAACCAATACATACACTCGAGAAACCGGTAATTGGGCTTGAGTCAAAAGTATAAACTTTCCATTATCGAAAATGATATCGCTTGCATGCTGACTTTGAGATAGATATCATCTTATACCGCTCTTGCAGATTTACGAATCAATAATGAAGTTGATGTTTTAGCCGTTGTGACAGAGACACAAAAGCCTGAATTGAAGAAGTCATCGGACTCGAGCAACGGCATATATCAATTATTATTTACTATCAGCGATGTATCTCTTGGAACAGGCGATGATGTGGTAGAAGTCTGTATTCAACATCAACACAAAGTTGCTTTACCTACTTTGGAGCGCGGCGATATTGTTCTCTTGAGAGATTTTCATGTGAGTAGCATCCGCCATATTTAGGATCACCCCAAAATTCAGTTACTAAGACCCATTGATTTTTAGACAACTCGTTATAAGAGGCATTACTTGCTACGATCGCGATTAGCATCAGGGTACCTCGTTGTGAAATATGATGGAGATGGTGAAGCTGTTGTGGTTATACCGGCACGTGCAGTAGAATTTGGCGAAGAGGAACTTGGCTACGCTGAGAAGTTGAGAATATGGTACAATAACTCATAACTTTTTTCAATCTATGAGGATATTAGTGGCGTAAGGAAGTAACTGCATAATCAGGGGAATTTCACGGCGTTTTTGATTTTTGTAGTGTTTTAAATGTTATATTACGGTATGTACATAGCAATGAATGTTATCGGTTCAAACTTCATTTTGTCTTTTATCTAAGAGGCAGTAGAATAGCGGTGGATCTGAACATTTTACAGGTCCTCTTTTAAAGAAGTATTCTGAACTTTACGACTTGCATGTAGTTTGTTTTTTCATAAGCTATCCTTTGAGAGAAGTCAGCGATGCGGAAATGTACCGTAAGCCGCGCGCAGATATCGGCGTAGGCTCGGATAAATGTCCCCACAGGGTAAACTTTAAGTCCGCTCGATAGCCGACGGAGCACAATCAATTGCGTTAAATATTTCAATTTTCTCTCTGCAATTGCATCATTTCTCTCACTCTAATTTACTTCTAGATTGAAACTGAATAATGTCAACCGAATACGCAAAGAACTGCCGCAAGGTTGTTTGCATTGGCAGAAACTACTTTGACCATGTCTTGGAGCTTAACAACCCGAAGCCATCTGCTCCGTTCTTCTTCTTGAAGCCTCCTTCTTCCATGCTTTTACCTGGACAAGGCCCAATTCTTGCTCCTACTGGTGTTAACTGTCATTATGAAGTTGAGCTTGCGCTTGTTTTTGACAAGACTATGAGAGATTACGATTTCAGAGGTAAAGATGAGAAGGTTGCTTTGAAAGAAGTTCTTGAATACATCAGCGGTAAGTGCTTGCGATTTCGCTACTAGTTCGGCACTAATGACTCAATTCAGGATACACTCTTGCAATTGATATGACTGGACGAAATGTCCAGGATGAGATTAAGAAGAAAGGCCTTCCGTGGACTACTGCCAAGGGTTTTGATACTTTCCTCCCCATCTCGTATGTACTCTTAACCTCAGCTGCTACAGACTGGGAACTGACAGTGAATACAGTGCTTTTATTCCTAAGGAGTCAATTCCTGACCCTTCTGATGTTATTTTGTATCTGAGCGTTAACAAGCAAGATCCTCCTAACCAGCATGACTCCACAAACCTTATGATGTTCAAGATTCCTGAACTCTTGACTGCCATTTCGAGCGTCATGACTCTCGAGGCTGGCGACATCGTCCTCACCGGTACCCCTAAGGGTGTAGGTACCGTCAAGCCTGGTGATCATATCGATGCCGGCGTCAAAGTTGACGGAAAGGTTGTGCCAGAGAGTGTCATCTCTGTTGACGTTGCGGAGAAGGGCGGTATCTACGTTTTTGGAAAATAAACCGGCTGATTGAGTTGCATTGATCTCTGTATTGTATTATGAGCATGAAGGCGTATTATGACAGTGTACATCGAAATTGAGTAATTTATAGATAGTTGTTGATTGCTGCTTAGTATATAGCATGAGCCCCTCAGAAGTTTGTTTGCTTATCTGTGTTTGGCAACGTGTCGGTTGCAATTTTAATACAATCACCACAATCATATTCAGCTCCAGAGCCTGTCAAAGAATTTAAAGAAATTCTCAACTTTTATGGTTCTTGATCAACAAACGACGATTTCTTGCTTATGGGGCAAGCAATTTAGCAAGTAGATATCAGCTTCTCAGAACAATTTGTTTCTCGTAGTTTCAATCAAATTTATAGACGTAGTGAGCAATTGCCATCGAAATCACCGGAGTGATTAATGCCATCAGCAAATTAACGCCATTATTGCTCAGGTAGTTATTTCCTGAAACCACTTTTCCACTTGTACGAAGAGACGCTAGATCAAGCTTTGTTCCGCCTTCACCCTCAATAATCTGTCCTTTGTCATTCACGACTGACTCTTGGAATAAAGCACCCATTAAGGAGTCTAGTAAGCTACCTGCTAACCCTGAAAATGAAATTCCAATGATAAGTCTTAGTCGCTCAACTATTGACCATGAACTGCAAAACGGGGTGAACAGGACTGACAAAACTCCAATGAATGCACCTCCTCCTAAAGCAGCCATTAAGCCCGTTTGCGAGACTCCACCATTTGTCCCTGGTGGGCAGGGTCTGAAAGTTGTAATAAGAATTGGTCCTGTTTTGGACAGTATTCCTAATTCTGAAGACCAAGTGTCAGCAGTCACTGCTGCATATTGACTATAAAATGCCCCGTAATGTTAGCATCTTGTCCTGTAAGTTGATCTTAAACGATGCTAGTACTTACGTTATAATACCAATTGTCATTATATCAGTATCAAAGCATTTGGTAGACTTAAAAATCAACTGTAGTATAATTAAGATGGTTGCAACCAGAGAGTTTGCAAAAACTTGTATTTCTGTACGTGGACCTTCCCCGCCTAATTCGCCCGAGGAGGAAACGGTAAGCGTCTTTTTGATATTAGATTTTACCTATTTGTTACAGTTAGCACATTGTGTATAAAATTTAAGCATGAAAAAGCATCATTCACCTTTGTAAATGCTGTACCGGTTATAAAAAAGCCAAATAGTAAGATAGTATAGATTGACCACGGATGAATTGCATGTATGAGTCCCACAACGAGTCCGGCAGTAAGACCATTTTTTGTAAGTGATTTCCGCTTTCCAGCACGTTGCATAAGCGCAAGTACCGCTATACAGCGTATCACAATGCTAATCACACCCATTTCCTGCTTTGTCGGGATTATTGGGGATTAAAGATAGAATTATCAATGGCTGCTTCGTGGTGCGAACTGATCTGAATAGACTTTCAATGAGGCAGGCCCCTGCGGCGTCATCATTATACCCGCCGAGCTTATTCGTCATCATCTATAGAGATCTATTCTACTCAATTTTGCATATAAAAAGCTTCGAAATAAAAATAGTAATATGCAATCTAGAGCTATAACAGCTTACTAAAATTAATAGAGATTAATAGAAAACTGTGCTAGACATAGACAATACTTTCGCAGTACAGACGTAGATATTAATGATTAAGGTTTACTTTTTTCTGAAAACTATAACGTTTGCGCAAGAGTCGCTTATCAGGATCATCCTTTCCCATTGACTTTCCCTTTCAATTACTCCATCTTAATCAATTAGTCAATATTGAAAGTAAGTGACTGTTATAGAAAATTTTAAAGGATTAAAGAAGTAGTATATTAATTGATTGTTAGCATGTCTTGGTCACAGAAAACAATTACTATGTCACCTCGTACTCGAGGCTGCTATTTAGTCACAGATGAAATTGTTCAAGATCTTCCCGAATTGAAAGACTACAAAGTTGGTCTCCTTAATTTATTTATGCAGCACACTTCTGCTGCTTTGACTTTGAACGAGAATTGGGATTCTGATGTTCGATTGGATATGACTGATGCCCTCGAGAAAATTGCTCCTGAAAGCTGGACATTTAGACATGACGCTGAAGGTATTAGATAAAATCTCTAGATATATGGAGTGTTTGCTAATTGTCCACAGGAAGCGATGATATGCCTGCACACATTCGCAGCAGTTGTATGTGTTCACTAATCTATAATTACGAACATGATCTAACGTTTGATTAGTGATCGGTGCGTCGGTGACAATTCCGATTCGCGATGGACGATTAGCCACAGGTACATGGCAAGGTATATGGCTTTGCGAGTTTCGAAGAATGAGACATGCTCGAAAGGTGGTGGCTACTATTCAAGGCGAGAAGTATAAATAATGAAAATGCAACACATAGCGCCTGTCGATTTTTGTGGGTGATTGGCTGTCCTCAATGGCAATTAGCAACTGGTTGCATAGTCATATGAGGTGTACATATATAGCTTTTTGAACGCTCTGCCTTTAGTACAAGCAATAGGATTTTTCTTGAAACGATTTCTATAATGAAATTTATAAAACTCTAAACAATCCAAGATGCCTAAAACAGAATCTATATAATACACAAAATTGTTCAATTTATCATCGCATTTAATATCTCTTCACCGGGTAAAGCGACTCATTGTGCAATTAGACTCAGGTAAATGTTCCAAAAGATACCCACTAAGGAGCGCACAAGTATGCGTTGCTGCATAGGCACATACACCAAACTGACATAAGTCACTACTGGCCAAAGTTTCATAGAACTTGTCTGTATATCCGGCAAGTCCTGTTTGAATGTTAGTAAGTGTACTTATGCTTCAACATGATCAACTTACACTTCGGATTTTCTGACGAGCAAATTGTAAATCACCCGTTTTAGCGTAGTTCAGGTACCCAACAAGAATACCATTCATAACAGTAGACAATAAACTCTCTGTTAAAAGCGTTTTGATCAAAACGTTGCCACGTTGTAACTCTTCTTTGACGGGTTTTGGTTTCTTGTCTTTTTCATCTTTTTCGTCTGATTTCTTATTGTCCACGACTTTAATAGTGGTTGGAAATTGCTTGTCAAGAATTGTATTCCAAGTAATGAAAACTGGCGTGTAAATCAATGCCCATGACGCGAACACGACTATTGTGAAGATATCGAGATGTAATAGTGAAGTCTAGACATCAGCTGATTAGTCTAGCACTTTGGTGTTGTTCAAATGCGTTTTGCATACCTTACTATTATACGCAGCAATCATTTGGCCGATTATGTTGCCAATTGCACGTAGTACAAATGCTTGAATAGAATTAGAAACGTAAACCGATGCAGCAACCATTTTTGATGAGGATAGAATGAGACAATGCAAATAGAGTAGTAAAGTAACAATAGATTGTATGTAAGTGAGGCAGCAGAATGTCACTTTACGTCTACTTTTCAATTATGGTTGAATTTGGAACACAAATACCAAAAAAGAGTATCAAGACTTTCTATGAAGGTGCGGTAGAATAATGTAACGTCAACCGAGCAAGTGGCTCTATTTCTCCGAGAACGGAGTTCATTGTGTACCTTAATTCCGTGGGGGCTGATAGATTCGGATTAAGGTTTAAATGTTTTGAAATTATGCACTTTACAAAGAAATAAGGTTTGATCTGGTTGCTGAAAAATTTGTGTAAACTCCCAACGAGCAAACAAAAAATATACGATAGAGAAGTAAGGTTGTATTTTTTTATTTATTGGATATTAGTTGATTCTTTGTTCTTTACTTGAAGAATTTTGAAATGGCTGCAAAGAAATCAGCTCAGAAGAAGCAGAGTACGTTTGGTTTTTCTTTGTTTGTTTAGAAAAGTATAACTAATAAGAATTGTTATTTAGAGACTCAGGCTGCTGAAGCTCCCAGCAAAAAGGCATCTGCATCTGCATCACAGGCAGTCAAGAAACAGGAGTCGACCAAAGTTGCTCCCAAAGATGACGAAAAGATTGATTTGAACTATAAAAATGATGAGGAAGAGGAAGAGGAGGAAGAATCGGATGACGAGTCTTTCAATGGATTTGAGTCTGGAGATGACGATGATAGTGAGGAAGGAGATGAGGAAGAGGGAATTGAAGGTGCCAGCGAAGTTGCTGAGAGTGACGACGAGGAAGAAGAGAACTCTGTAAAGTCTGGAAACAAGAAATTAGCACTTTCAGCTGAGAAAGAGGCAGAGATCAAGAGTAAAATTGAAGAAGCTGTGTCAAAGAAATCAAAGAGTGATGAAGCCGATAAACCTGGTGTGCTTTACATTGGTCGTATACCTCACGGTTTCTATGAGAAGCAGATGCGTGCGTACTTTTCTCAGTTTGGTGATATCTTGCGTTTACGGTTATCGCGAAACAAAAAGACTGGTGCTTCTAAGCATTACGCATTCATCGAATTTGCTTCAAAGGACGTCGCGCAGATTGTTGCGGAGACTATGAACAATTACTTGCTTTTCGGTCATATATTGAAGGTTTCGTTGGTTCCAGAGGAGCAGGTTCATGAGAAGACTTTTGACGGAAGCAATAGAGCTTTCCGTGCTATCCCCCACACAAAGTTGGCTCAAATCAAGCACGATCGTAAGCGCACAAGTGAAGAAGTTGAAAAGTTGACTGAGCGAGAAGAAAAGAGACGTCAGGACAAGCAGGAGAAATTAAAGGCATTAGGTATTGATTATGCACTTCCACAGAAAAAGAAGGTGAAGTCGCATTAGTAGCTGAAGAAGAAAAAACACTTTTTCTAGGTTTAAAAAATATATTTGGTGTTCTTGGGTTTTTAAATGGTTGCCTTGATCTAGGAGAGTTAATGAATCTTTTCGGTTTCAGATTTGTATATTATCAATATTAGCGTAATCCTGTGAGCCTACATGACCGTACATAGAAGATAGTGATGACACAAACAAATGGATAAAACTGTAAAGGAAAGTAATGATGCTATTGTGAACTATGTATTACCTATTCTGATTTCTTTTCAGATAGTGGCGTAGTAGCCTTCAGATCTGATCTTGATTTCTTGCTCTTAAGATCCTTCATTGACGCCATCTTCATAGGAGCTCTGACGGGTTTCTCTTTCCGTGAATTAACCACAAAGCTAATTGATTGCTCCAAGCAGTAAATAACTGTGCCTTTAATGGCGTAATCAACTACCATAAACCAAGCGGATACCGACACACTTCCTTTTGGTGCCGATGTTAAAGATAATATCCACTCGATCCAGCTAGGAAATAAACCTTTAGGTAACCAAAAGACGGCTGCTTTCCGGTATTTTATCCGCACTGCGAACTTTAAGCCTGTTGTTGAGACCCAGACAAAGCGTTTTACAAAGACCTTGAATGAAGCTTTCTGAGAACCAAGACCAGCACCTGCATCATGTTAGCATCTTTTACCGTAATGATTGTATCTCAGTGAGTATCATAAAAGAAGATCATACTCAATTTCTCCATCTGCTCTTTCAATTTGTCCATCTTTCGATTCAATTTCGCCCACAAGGCAAATTCATCTTGAGCACTGACGCCAGAAAGTTCTTTGTTGACCTCAATTGCCTCCTTCTGGATTACCCGCAGTTTCTTTGTATTTGCTGAAGCTTTGCTTGGTATGAAAGTTGTCCATAATGTCCATGCCTATAGGATAAGTATAATTAGGATCAGTTGGCACAGGGGATTATGTATAGTGACGTTTAACGCGTACCAGTTCTCCGATGTTATCTGAGCCAATTTTCGACACAATTGCATTGAAAACTACCACGAATATGACGATCCATAAAACCGAAATCATAATGAGATAGATCGATTAATACTGAACAGTATCAGTATTGCTGATTGATAGATGTAGTTAAGTCTGAGATATTAATAAGAGCTCCTGGACTTCAATAGAGAACAAAATAATAGAAACAGTTAATTCAATTGGTATTATGATGTATTCAGATCAGCTATTTCATTGAGTAACAAGACAAGTATCGGATCAATCAAGTAATGCCTGCTCACAGACCTCAGCCATCCGAGTTCTGGATTTCGCACGTTCAGATAGTAGACAATAGTGGATGATACTTGGTCCCATTGAAACTCTAAATCTCACCAACCCCACATGCTTACAAAGTTGAGTACAAGCACCTTATGCATACTAGCAATGTAGGGCACATTGTAGGGTTATTACTTACTCAAGCCGTTTGTGACTGCTGAATGGAAACCCTCACGTCCGCTGGTCGTCTGAGAGTAGTAGTGCGATCTCTACACCAAAGCCATACTTCCCTTTCAGCAATCATCTCCAGCAACAACACGCCAAAATGGGAAAAGGAAAGCCAAGGTAATTAGCATCGAATCAGCATTTATCAGCGGAATAAGAACAGTCGGTTGTCGATGTAACGAGTTTATGCGAAATCACGACTTGGGCTCTGATGTTTTTGTTCTGCGCGAGACAGTTGTTGGTTGTCGAACAGTGGTCTAACGATCTATTCTTACAGAGGATTGAACTCCGCCCGAAAGCTCCGCATTCACCGCCGTGACAACAGATGGGCTGATTTGTCGTACAAGAAGCGTCTTCTCGGAACCGCTTTCAAGTCCTCGCCCTTCGGAGGTTCTTCCCACGCCAAGGGAATCGTTCTCGAGAAGGTCGGTGTCGAAGCCAAGCAGCCCAACTCCGCTATCCGCAAGTGTGTCCGTGTCCAGCTCATTAAGAACGGACGCAAGGTCACCGCTTTCGTTCCCAATGACGGTTGCTTGAACTTCGTCGACGAGAACGACGAAGTCCTCCTTGCCGGATTCGGTCGTAAGGGTAAGGCTAAGGGAGATATTCCTGGTGTCCGATTCAAGGTCGTCAAGGTCTCTGGTGTTTCCCTTTTGGCTCTGTGGAAGGAGAAGAAGGAGAAGGTATGCATACATTACGTTTTTAATTGGTATTGTTATGGAGTCAGATTACTAACAAAGTGTTATAGCCCCGTTCATAAATTATCTCATTGTTGGTTAGTTTGTTTTATTGTATCAACATTGTAATGGTTTGTGAATAAAAGTATTTATGTATAAAGTAAAACTTGGTTTATGGATATATTTACGTTAAAAGTCGATATGATTGTTCTGTAGTGTAAGCTTTTAAATTGTGTGAAGACCATTTCATCTGACAGTGAACTCTCTGCACCATAATTAGTGGGTTTCTGGTGGGAGTAGAATCTGTTTAGGGCTCAAAACATTAGAATTTTGAGAACTCCCAGCGAACAGATAGAGAAGGTCTGGTTTTGAAGCAGATACTATTGCAACTGTCCATGGTGGGTTTGTACTTTCACACTTGATATTGGTACTATGGCAACCTCCAACGATCGTGGATCGTACAGATTATCCAGATCTGGACACGAATTAACAAGTAGTCGTGACAGACACCGAAGTTCACGAGATAGAGACTCTTCAGACGTAGAAAGACGAAGTCATCGATCTTCGCCCCACCGAGACCATTCAAAGAGCAATTCAAGAAATAGATATGATTCTGAAAGAAGTACACGTCATGAATTAAAGTATTCAAGTCGTGAGTACAGCTCTCGAGAGCGCAGACGAAGTCGGTCGCCGCCACCGCCAGCGCGATTTGGTAATTCTCGGCGCGGACAGGCGATGAGTGCAGAAGAAGAGAAACAAGTGCAGGAGTGGGTCAATGGCGAAGACGAATTTGCATTGAAACAAGCAAAGAAAGGTGCTGTGATTAGAATCAGAGAAGGGCGGTCGCGGCCTGTGGATTGGTTGGCGTTGAATCTGCAGACGATTGAGAAGGATAAGGATTTGTATGATGGAGATGCGTATGATACGCAGGATTTGGATATTCCTGTGCCGTATGCTGTTATTGAGGGACTTGATAGTGCGCAGGTTGAGAAGTTGGAGAGTGAGATTAAAGATTATTTGAAATTGGAGCGAAGCAAGTTCAATCGTGATTTCTGGGAGGTGTGTATGATTTTGTTTCGATCTTGTTGAAATATTTACTGACTAATGAACAAGTCTATGCTTATAATTTGTCAGGATACAAAGCAGCGATTAGTCTCCGCGAAATCAGATAGCAAATCAGTTTTACGTACAGTATCAGAAGACATCGAGAACATTCTCAAAGACAAAGACTACGACGCTTTAATAGCTTTAGAGAAACGCATTGATACCTTACTCTCAGGAGACTCTGCTATTGATGTTGAGTTTTGGACAGCGTTGAAAGAAGAATTGTTGATAAGAAAGGCGAAAGCTAAATTGGGGAAGATCCATGCGGAGATTATTAAAGAACGAGTGCGAATGCTTAAAGAGTCTGAGAGTACTGCAGCTAAATATGCATTAGCCAAATTACAGCAGCAAATGAAGGATAGATCTCTTGAGACGATTGAATACTCCGAAGAGATGGATAAAGTTCCCGAAATACAAAATGGTGCGCATGTCGCTAAGAATATGAATGAATTCCGAACACAACTTGAGACCGAACAGCAGTCAGTCGAACGAATGGGTTTCATTCCATACAAAAATCGACAAATAGCCAAATCCAAACAAGCTGAAGCAGGACAGCCTGAGAAAGAGCATGCCTATCAGAACGACATTATGAAAAATATAGATGGAAATGAAGAGTTGTTTGATAATGAAGCAGATCTAGGAAATACACAAAGCATGAGAAAGAAACCAAAGTACTCAAATAGAGTACAAATGGGATTTGAATGGAATAGGTATAATCAGACGCATTACAACGCTGATAATCCGCCTCCGAAAGTTGTTCAAGGGTACAAGTTTAATATATTTTACCCTGACTTGATTGACTCTGCAAGAGCACCAACATATAAAATCATCCGTGACGATGTTAAAGTGAGTGATGAAGAACTTGCTGCTGGTGGGGAAGTTAATACGTGTTTGATTAAGTTCATTGCTGGTGAGCCGTATCAAGATATCGCGTTTAGAATTGTGGATAAAGAGTGGAATTATTCGTCAAAGAGAGATAGTGGGTTCAAGTCTAGCTTTGACAAAGGCATTCTGCAGTTGCATTTCAGATTCAAAAAGATCTTTTATAGAAAGTAAGACGGGTGGTGTTGTTGTGAGATTTTGTAAATTAAACAAATGTATTATACAGAAGCAACTTGGTTTTATAATGTACAATAGATCAAACTTTAATATCATGCTATGAATGAGGAGGAAGCGAATTATGCTGATGCCTTTACAGCAGCCTCTGACCCTTCCTTCTCCTTTTCCTTTTCAGCCTTCTTTGCCGCCACAAATGCTTTTAACCGTGCCTGAATCTCCTCTCTGTCCACAGTTGTGATTCTTACTTTTGCAGGTGGAGGAGACATCGATTCACGAGCACGTATTTTATTTGATAAAAACGCAGCTTTACTGTTTGCAGTTACTGAATCGGGTATATGGTATTTCTCTCGTAGTTTGGCTTCGTGTTCGATTACTGCTTCGGGTGGGATTCCTTCTAAACCGAAAATTTCCACACTTGCATCTTCGCGACTAGAAATTGTTAGATACCATTGATGTTGAATTGGAGGACAGATGTAAATACCCTTTTATACTGTTGTAAACGTGTGTTAATGTCTCTTTGTGCATTTGCTGAACATGGATCACAAGACCTATACTAAAGTATTAACAGCCACAATACACAGCAACAACCAACAATCATTGAAAGCCTACCTCCAGCAGTATTTAACCGTTTATTGCAGTGTTCACATTTGAAATGCAAAGCTCGCTGATGCGAGATCAAAACCTTTAAATCATCAAAGTCTCTTTCGCAGTAATAACACCATGGTCGCTCTAGTAATTTCTGTAAATTTGCGCTCGCTGATTTCTTTCGTACCATTTTGAAACCGGAAAAAGAGAACTCAATAAATGAATATTAAAATCAAACCTATCGAAATATACCTGATTCGATATGGCGCGCCCATACTCGCGGGAGTAGTATTTAGATCACATGATCTTTAGAATGACTTTAGTCGGCTAATCCCGCCGCCCTCGAATCCGGCTCATCTTGGCCCTTTAGATAATTTAGAGTTTCAATCAATTCACAATCAGTTTAGTCGAGTCGCTTGACATATTCCAATTCCACTTTGACAATTGATAACAACAGGTTGAATTAAGTGAAAAGGAGTGGATTCAGGGTCAATTGGAAGATGGCGAAGAAGAACTCGCTTGTTGCGCGTGACGAGTCGTACGGGTCGTCGTCGTCTGATGAGGACGATGAGCGCACTGCTACGTTCAATGCTGGATATACCGAGGTCGCTGATGAGAGCTCGAGTGCTGCTGACGAGACCACCGAAGACGATGATGAAGAGGATGAAGAGGATGACGAGGAAGGGGACGACGAGTCGGAAGAGGACTCGGAGGAGGAAGAAGAGGACTCTGAGGAAGAGGAGGACTCTGAGGAAGAAGACGACGAGGACGACGACGAGCCTCGACTGAAATATACCCGAATCGTGCAGCTTCCGCCGACTCTGTTTTCTTCTGATCCATTGTCTACTTTTCTGTCACATGACGACTTTCTCGTCTTTGCTACCCATGGTGGAACATTATACGTCACGACTCCTGAACTGGAGCCCATTCGCACGTATCGTGCGCACTCTGCCTCTATTCTGTCGCTGTCTACAGACGGTACTGTTATTGCCTCTGCTTCGCTGGACGGAAGAGTCGTCATTGCGTCTGTCACTGATGCAAAGGATATCTCTGCTTCGGATTTCCTGAGGCCCGTACACGCTGTTTCGCTTGATCCAAACTTTCAGACTACGCGGACCTTCGTATCGGGTGGAACTGCGTGCAGTCTGATCATGTCTGAAAAGGGATGGCTTGGTCGACAAACTGATACTACTTTGTTCCATGGAGAAGGGCCGATCAATAATACCGATTGGACAGGTGACATAATTGTTGCAATGAATGATGCTGTAGGTTACTCTGAATTTAATGAATGATCTCGAGTTAACATAAACAGGGAATTCATTTATATCACGCTCCAACTCGCTCAAGAATATCTAGAATTGCTTTACCGAAAGATTCACCTAGAGCGGACCTATACAGACCCCGCATATCATGGATCTCTCCAAACAAATTCCTCGTCGGATGGGCATACACAATCTGGATCATCAAAGTTATCAAGACCGGAGAGACAAAATTAATCGGTCAAGCTGCTTCAACGTCGTTAATGAGTGAGCGCAAATCAGAAGTCGAGACAATCTTAAGTATAGACGGTCTAGTCTCTGGAGTGTTAAAGTACGATGACGAATCTCTCTTAATACTGACATATAACCCACCCCCTGCTCCAACTGACGACGTACCGCGACCCTTAGCTCAGACTCCCGAACTTCGTCTAGTATCACCAACCACAGGCGAAGAACTCTCAGCTGACCAGCTTTCTCTTCGCGGATACGAACGATTAGGTGCGAATGATTACCATTTAGGAGTTTGGAGCGCAAACAGTAAAGGCTTTCCAACTCTGCCAAACTCTGGCCGAAAGTTTTATGTTTTATCCGCGCGTGATGGCGTAATTGCAACTGAGCGTGACGAAAATGATCGTTTTGAATGGCTTCTAGAGCGGAAAAAATATGAAGAAGCATGGAAAATGAGTGAAGGCTTAGTTGAAGACAACCGACGGCGAGAAATCGGTACGAAATGGGTTGAAAGTCTTATTGAAGCTGATGAATGGCATGATGCTGGATTAACTCTCAAACAAGTATTGACAGCAGTTCCTATTCAGCCGAGCACAAATTCAGACGGTGAAGAGGAAGAAACTGATTTAGAGCGCGCTTTACGTGAAGAATGGGAGCGATGGGCTTGGGTGTTTGTAACTGGAGGTCATGTCGCTGATATTGCTAGTTATTTACCTACATCCGCACCTGAACTCTCTAGTGTTATTTATGAAATGGTTCTCGGTTATTATCTAAATAACGACAAAGACCAGATGTACAAATTTTTGGATTCCTGGCCTATTGAGCTATATGATGCAAAGAGTATTATTGCGTTAATGGAGAACAAACTCAAAGACGAAGACGATCGCAAACTCCGACAGAACATCGCAAAATTATATACTTCAATAGGAAATCCTAATGCGGCAATCGGTCATCTACTTCACATTCAAGATCCAGCTGCTATTGACCTCATTCGTGATCAACACTTACTTTTATCAATGCTACCTTCAATCCCCGAGATTATGACAATCAATGTAACTCTAGAAGAATTAGAGTCCGCGCCTGTCTCTGTGGTTCGAGAAAAGTCTGCTGAAGCAGTTAACCTGGTGGTTGAAGGACGGTTGGAATTATTGCCTGAAAGAGTAGTCGATCAGGTTATGAAGTCAGGAATGGAAGTCATGGCATTTTTGTATTTGGAAAAATTACAGAAAGTTGATCCATTTGCATCGCAAGGATTTTCGGACTTGTTGGTCAATTTATATGCCGATTATGACCGGCCAAAACTTTTAGAATTCTTCAAGAAGAGTAATACCTATAATTTGGAGAAGGTATGTTTGAAAGTTATATCGACTACGATTATTGAAACTAACTTAAGTAGGCATCGGAGATTTGTGAGAAGCGAGAATATATACCTGAATTGGTCTATATCCTTGGAAAGACGGGAGAAAACAAACGTGCTTTGATGCTCATCATTAATCGACTTCAAGACGTTGACCAAGCAATCAATTTTGCTAAAGCGCAAGATGATAAAGAACTATGGACAGATCTATTGGACTATAGTATGGACAAACCAAAGTTTATCCGTGCACTTTTAGAACAGGCTGGTACTGCTATCGATCCAATTACACTTGTACGGAGGATAAAAGAAGGCATGCAGATTGAAGGGTTAAAATCTGCTCTGCAACGTATTCTTCATGAATATGAACTTACTCTGTCGATCACCCAAGGAGCAGCAATGATCTTAAACGGAGAAGTCGAAGCTTACTCTAAACAACTTCGAAGTGGCCGAGCTCGTGCAATCAAATTCGACATTGACAAACTAGAAACCTTCAAAGCTTCCGACACTATAATCCAATTCCCATGCGGCCACATGTTTTCAGAGCAATCATTAATCGCCAAATTACGAGCAATTCAAGCAAACCACGACATCAACCTTGAAGAAAAAATTGGCGATGAAGATGAAGTCTGGCCAGGAAATAAAGATGGCTCAAATGCGTATCATACGGGTATAAAAACCGTTGCGCAAAAGGTTACTCATTTGGCGTTTATAAAAGAAAAAATGAGAACGTCGCCGGAGTGTCCGACTTGTAAAGAGGTCAAGGCTAAAGAGAGGATGTAATTCTATAATTGGATAGTCTTGGTAGTAATGATTATTAAATTTGGACTCTATTTTTTAGTTCTACGTACACAAGAGATGTAAATAGGACGTGATTTTGTATTACTGTTGCAGACCAGTTGTGCCGAATCTTTGTACTGAAATGTAATTAACTCGTAACTTTTGGTATAAAATCCCTAAAATTTTGTGGAAAGCTCTATTTACTGCGAAATTTGACTACATGATGACAGAATTAGAATCAATTAAATTTATCTAACGCCTGTGCAAGGGAAAATCTTATCTGTTATAACGGGGCCGCTGACAGAACCGGAAAATAACCAAATTCCTCAATCAAGTCTGGCAATCAGTCTCAGTATCAGAAGCATATCCGGAATAAGGTACCCTAACCCTGATGAAGGTTAAGAGAGGACAAAAACTAATGCCCTAGGTGGGAGTCGAACCCACGACCTTGAGATTATGAGACTCACGCTTTAACCAACTAAGCCACCAAGGCGCTTTAATGTCGTTAAAAAATTTTTGCTAGTCAGTTTCTTTCACATGTAATGACTAAGCCTTCGTTTTTTCAATCTGCATGTTTCTTTGTAGTTAGTGTAGTAATTATATGTTTTTTTCGTATTTTTAAAACCTGAAAATTTTTCTAAATATTTTACATTTTGTTATTAAGCTTAACAATATGGCGGGCGCGCGTAATGGGGCATTGTTTTCTAAATTGCTGCTCCTCCGCCCTCATAGAAGTATCCGTATTCTCTGTGCTGTGCTTGTAGCTCCTGTGTTAATATTGAATAATAACAATTTTGCAGAATTTTAAAGTCAGAGTTAACTCGGAGTCACTTTCTAATTTTTTGAAGTAATCTGACAATTTCGAATTATCACTGGTATAACTAATTTTCGGCTTTTTTGGATTTTATTTATTGATTGTTCTGAGCATGAGACTTATTGATCTCATTTTTTTGTCTCTTTTCCAATTTGTTGGGAGCTTTGCTTTTAAAACTTTTATTAGTGAATATTGGTTTTCGGAATTTTTCGTTTGCTCATAATCTTTTGATGTTTTACACAATTGTGTTTGCTCATGTTCGTAAAATTCGAACAGCTATCAATGAAAATGTAAGACAAAAAAGCTACTCCATTTCATTGTTGGTAAGTAGGTTCTATTTGTAGCTGTTATATTGAATAATGATTTAGAAAAGTTTCGTATCTTTTGAAACTGTAAATTTGGTTTTATCGTTGGAAGTACCTTCGGTAATTTGGAAGTGTTCAAAATACTACTTCTCGAATACTTATAACACTCTCACTTAGAAAAAGTAAAGCAATTATTTTGCTCATACCTTCATATTTTAATTTTGTTTGCTCTGTTTTATTTCAGTTTTTGCTTCTTATGTTCATGGAGTTTAATGATCAAAGGGAGTGCTCGAATAGATCGGCTATGCTACCGTATTTGTCACCGATGTACACGTCAGTAGTATTTGGTTACTATAATAAAAACTTAAAAAAGAAGCAGCGGAGTAACAGAATATTAGAAGAGATAACTCATCAAGACTAATGGATTGAAGTAGGCAGATCCACCCATCGGATCAAGGAGGAAGGGTTGGGAGAAAGGCTGCGTTGATTGTTAATGAAGCCAGCAGATTCACAATTTTCAGAACTCAACGAAAAGATAGCACAAAATCAAAACAAGAATAACAAAGCTTGATTGAACGAATAAGAGTTATACTACACAGAGTTCTATATAATAGAGGAACTGAAATTATTGAGCAGAAGAGGAAGTTCACGCAGACAGTATTACATATATGCCACAAAGCACAAAGAACTGCCATATTTAGTCATCACATCCCGCTCGCTAAGCCTAAAAAGGAAACACGTGACGCCACAAGTCCCCAGATCAATAATTATATGATATTGCAGAATCATCAGTGCTTTCAAATCAGCTGCTACGTTTCTATTGGTGACTTGAACAGACGATAACTGCAGTACTTGAGTCTTGTATTACCGAATTTGACGGAAATTTATATAGTTGATACAAAGATCAAGGAGGAGACGAGAAGATCAAGCTTAGAATTTCCATAAATCGCTACTTTGATTTCAGCCGCCTTATCTTCAATTATCTTTCATTTACCTCTTCTTTTGGTTTAAAATTTGGTTATTTGTTTAAAACGAGAGGTTTAAGATGAGCGGGAACGCATATTATGAGCTATATAGACGAAGCAGGTTCGTTCATCAGCACTCTCAGCATTGAATCATCTTATTAATACGGTTTGTGCAGTATTGGAGTAGCCTTGACCGATGCATTGGATGAGTTGATTAAGTAAGTATGGTATATATGTTTTGGAGAGATGCGGGGTTAACACTGCGACAGAGATTCGAAAATTCAACCACAGCTTGCGATGAAGATATTATCAACTGTACATTATCCTTTACAGAAATTAAATTTTATCATGATTGCTAACCGCACATTTTCAACATTCTAGTTCGATCGGTGTATAACAGATATTTTAACAGACAGAGCAAAACAAACACGATTATCATTCAAAGGTCACCTTGACATTTACAGATTTTGCGATGATGTATGGACATTCATAATCAAAGATGTCAACTTTAAAATGGAAAATAATGAGCAGGTTGTTGGTGAAAAAATAAAGATCGTGGCTTGTAATTATAAGAAACCGGGTGAGCCTTGATTGTCGAGTTGGGTAGTCGGTTGGATAGGTGTTTGAATGGGATGGGAAGGTTTACATTATACAACTATTGCATGTGTATTTTTTACGATTGATTAATTATTGAATAAGCGCAGTCTAATTTGAAATCAAAATTTACCAAGACAAAGTTTGAAAGATCAAGAAAGGTGCAGCTATTTTCTCAATTTACGCTGCGCAGCTTTAAACTCTGCTTCACTAATTTCCGGCTCTTTCGGCTCTTTCTTACTCTTTTTGGGCTTTCGAGCGTATTTTGCTTCTAGATCATTCAAGTAAGAACCCATTCGATCCTGAGCCCGTTTTTTAATTAACGCCGCCAATCCATCCTCACTTTCAATTTCTTTATGCTTTTTACCAAGAATTTTTTTGGCCATTTCTTCTGCTTCATCCTTCTCGGATTCAGCTGCTTTCCGTCGTTTAGCTTTTGTTGATTTGGATTCTGCAGTGTACGCTTTGTATGCTTTGACTGTATGATCTGATATAGCAGCGTCTATTATTTTCCGGAACCGTGTTTCGTCATCGAGGATATTTGAATGTATTACATTCTCAAACACGTAGTCTAGGTTTCCTTTTGATTCAGTGTAGTACCGCAATATATCGTCTCGTTCTTCTTCCGATCCTATTTCAAGTTAGAAATTGCTACAAGAAAGTAGAGAGTGAAATACCTTGATACTCTCGCTTATCTTCTTCAATCATCTCTTTTGTGACCGCTTTTCCATACATGTCATCATAAAACTCTTTCCACCCGTAACCATCTTCACCAAACTCCTCCACATCATTCGAAGATCCCGTAGTATCATATCTTTTTCGCTTCTCTTCATCAGAAAGAATTCCATACGCAAACACAATTTCCTGAAACTTTTTATGAGATTCTTGCGAAGATAATGATGCTGCAGACGATGATTGATGCTTATCGGGGTGATATAATAATGCTAGCCGTCGATATGCCTTTTTAATATCCGTTTGCGTGGCTGTGGAGTCTATTTCAAGTACTTTATACGGATCAACTTCAATGGGTGGACCTTCCTCATTCTCATTCTCCTCTTTTCCTTCTTCTTCTTCTCCTTCTATTTCATCTTCAACTGGTTCTTCTACGTATTCATCAGCAACCTTGGCTTTTTTGCTACTCCTTTCATTGGATTTGGGTGTTGAACTCTTCCGTACCATTTTGTCTTATGTTGTTTTATGTAATACACAAACGCGTCGACGCGTCTCTTTTAAATTTACTCGTTAACGCGCCGTCGCACAGAATAACCAACAAGGGTCTTGTACATTCAGATTCTCCACTACCCATCCTTAAACCGCGCAAACAGATTCTTGGCCATAATAATAGGGACTAGAAAAATAGCAGAAAAGAAAATGCAAATACATCTGAATTTCATATAATTTTATTACTTGTACGTGTAGTGTCTAATTTGTTGGATGGGTAGAAATCACACTCTCTGCTACTTGTTATCCATGATTTATTTATTCATGTTTTATTTTTGAATTGCACAGACTAATTGAAAAACTTTTCAGGCACGACAGTTCAAACTTACTCATGGCTATCTTGATAGCCGGTCTTCGCTTACTTTGCCGGCTGTGGAAATCTGTCAACAGGATAATTGATGCACTCATTCTTTGCAAATCTTAATGCAATCCATCAACTCGCGTGCATTCATAAATGTAGTTCCACAACCTATGTCATTAATCCCAAAACTAATCATTAAATCATTATCCAGCCAACCATGGTAATAGGGATTCACTGGAGTGTTTGCTAAACCTAGCTCTGCTTTGTATTGCCGATATAAATCAATCTCCTTTTGATCTTTCGCATCTGCAGTAGTAGAATCCCAATCCTCTTCTTTCATCTCACTTAGTTGATGTATAACGCTTTCCTTAGTACTGCTTCCCGACTCAGTACTGTCTGATAATGCGCGAGAGCTTTTCGACTTGTGCTCCCAAGACATAGACACAGAGTATATCATATCCTTCTCCGATCCCTTGTAGTTGAATGGTGGAGTAGTTGCTACTATATTAAAAGTGCAGTAATATTCATCAGAGCAATGTATCGCTTATAAACCATCTTACGTCCATAGTAATATTTGATATGGAATAACTCAATGTTGACTGTATTGTGAATTGTAGGAATGCAAGGAAATTCGCACATTGTAAGCCTTAATGGATTTGTAGCTTGATGTAGTACCGCTGGTTTCTTTGTTTTATCTGGAGCTATTGCAATGTTTGCATCTATTATTCTCTGGACGCATTTTGGAGGTTCTTTCTTTTTCAGAATGTTCGTGTTGCCGGCTTTATCTTTGGTTCCGTCAAAAAGCATTTGTGCGGGAGCCAAAGTTCTGTTCAAAATTGATCTGTGTACATATGCATTATTATTCTCATCATATAGTAGGAACCAGTTTCTATGAATTTGATTTTTGTGGTCAAGAGGAAGTTCAGTGGCTTCTTTAATTCAAACTGGGACATGCTCAATTTTCAAATTTTCTCCCAAATCGGGAATGAAAACACGCAAATCGATCATGGACTGTGACCAGCAAGTTTTCGTACCGTGAGTACCGACAGTCATCAACGGTTCACCTAAAGGAGAGAAAAAAATTCGAGGATCAATCGCACCAACGTATAACTCTAAAAGGCGATACGAGCCTGTACATGACCCTTTTGGTGGAAGCCAATCTGGATACTCACATGTAATGGGATCTGTTTGGCATTGTAGTGTCAGACCATCTGTCTTTGGATCATAAACCCAATCCAATTCACGATAAACAATGAAATGCTTCATCAACAATCCTTTTGGAAGAACAACTCCTGCCGTTCCAAAATATGGGTACAAATACCCTTCAGGGAAAGGTAAAGCTGTGGGGTTATACTCTAGATTAACGTCGGTGAGGTTTCGTGAAGGAAATATAATTCGACTGATAGTTCCATTGTATGTCGGAGAAGCAGCAATAAGTTGAGGATTATTATCGGAGTAAGCTGCATCCGAACAGTATTTTAATCTTTCCAGAGGATATTGCTCTTTGGCGAGTTTCTGATTCAGAGTATATTGTGACAGTAATCCCTTAGGATTAAGTTCTGGAGTCTTTGCGAAACTTTTTGCCAAAGGCTCCTTGTATGTTATTGGATCTATCACTGTTTCGATATCGATAGAAGTAAAAGCAGACAGCACAGAAAAGGAAGGTGAAAAAGAAAATGAAACAGCCGCCAGTAAAAGAATAGAAGAGAAAATGAAAAGCAACATACGCTGATTCCGAATCAGTTTGCGGGACCTCAATATATGAAAATTGCTGCTATAGGAACCAAATATGCCAAAAGAAAGCGCAAGATATATCGTGAAGATCAATAACGAGTGTCAAAAAACTCGCCCAGTGAGATCTCCTTGCAGAGAGCGGCAAACTTCCTATTGCCATTGCTTTATATTATCAGAAGACAAAACTAAGCGCGTCGTGAGAAATCCAAATCGTACTAAGTTAGTTTGTTGCCTAGCGGTGCTTTAGGGACGAACTGAAACATCAAATTTAAAATCTGTTGCCAATCAATGAGATCTAACCTTGAATTCGCAGTCAACAGCAGCAGTAAAAAACCAATTGAACATCTACATTCAAAATAAACAAAACCGTATTCCGTTTGCGACAAGTCCTCAAACCTATCTCGAATATTTCGGCAACGTCTGTCTTTTACCTTCATATCTCATTTCCGCACTAAAGTTTTTTCCTTAATCTCAACACCTAACCCGATTCGGTTTATTTTCTTAGTAGATTCCGTTCAAAAACTATGGCGCATTGCTAGTTGTCTTCGTAAGGATAGGCTTGGATTTTATTGGCAAAAATGCAGTATTGTGTTATGATCTCTCACTGCATCTTGGCTGCGCTCTCATAACCCGGGCCATCTAGCTGACCCTACCCTCTGCGCTCAACACATAGAGTATCAGTTTTAGGGACGCAGCTCCATTCATCATATGACCATGAACAAGACACACATCAAAATATTATGACCACTATAGATTTATAAATTTACTAGATAAAAAAAACTAAATATTCCGGAGAATGATAGAGAGGTGAGGGGGGAAATTGTTATTAATGATTCTATTTAGCTTTTTTTTACTCTTGTGTTTTTCATTATTTCCTTAATGCTTGGTGAGTAAAGTGTCAGGGAGCAGTTCAAGGGAATGTCTCAGGGTAGCTATGTGGCCGTCATACCTTCACCGGTGCATACGTCAATGAGTAAAAAAACCACCCGGAAAAAGTTAAAGAGTTGATGAGAGAATTAGGGAAAAACAATTACTTCACGGGTTCAGTTCCAGTAAAAGGGCTGGGATGCTTTGATATTGTTTGCAGGGTAAGACCGGTCCTTGCTTCATTACAATGAATGACAGATACCAGTTATTGAATCTTGAACCAAGTGCCAATAACCAGGAAAGAACATTATTTGACTCTATCATAACAATATCCCACAGATATCAAAAACGTATTTGACAAACTTTGGTTACATAATAATGTAAAACTAGTTGATTCCAATTTCTATTTATTTGAAATAATTCGGCTAATCAAATTCTGCCTATCTTGATTTTTTGAACACTCAGTTACTTCAAAAATTTCACCCAGAAAATGTATTAAAGTATGGACCATTTAATGCCTGAATCTTTATGCGTAAAATCACATTTTAATCCAAATTTCGGCGCATTTTTGTGCAATATGACAGTTTATCAGCAGTAGCTTATAAGGCTATGAAACTGAAAAATAACGTGGCGTGAGCTCTTGTGTGCTACCGCCATTCTGTAAAAATATTTTCAGCTCAAGTATTTTTAAGCTTAAGACATTCTCCATAGCATGACAATTAGTAACAATGTTTATTTCACAACTCAAATAACCAACCTTTTGAGCTATCTGGACATCCATACCTTTCAAGCAAAATGACACGTGATATAGACTTTTATTAAAACTCAATTGACGTTCGTGGGTTGCTCCGTACACGTGATTTCGGGAAAGGGGTTTTAGCGGGAAAACGCGGGGGAGGTCCGAGAGACAATAGGTTTAGAAAACGGGTCGGCGACAGTCGGCCGGCCGGATGGCTGACTTTTGACTTCGGAGCGGTCCGGGAATGAACACCTCGTACGCCGGCGAACGCCATTGGACGCATTTGGACGGCATTTGACGGGATAATGGCATTGAGTTGCATTGAACAGTGTTCAATTGCAGTTTAATTCATACGTTGCCTGCAATTGTTGTTTATAATTGCATTGTATTATACATTGCGAATGTGCAAAGTAAATGATATACGCTAAGACGCGTTCGATACGTGACCCACGAACAAATTAGTGAAGGAACAACTACTGTAAACTGCGAAAAACCAACCAAGCCAAAATAAAGATAAATACACAAATAAAAGAAACCGACTAGTTTAAGAAAATCCAAATAATCCTAATTATCAAAACCAAAGTATAGAAGAATCGACAAAAACAATAACAAAAATCAAATGAGATCGGACATAAAACCGGTTATGCGATAAAAACAAAGACTAACTTCCTTTTCAATTTTTGATTAAGCAGAGGCATCGTGCTTCTTGTAAGAGTCAAGAATCTTCTGAACTTCAAGTTCTGATCCAAGGAAGATACCACTGCGCGAGTGAATGTGCTCAGGAACCATGTCAAGAATGCGCTTGCGACCGTCGGTAGCCAGACCGCCGGCCTGCTCGACGAGGAAGGCCATGGGGAAGCACTCGTAAAGGATACGGAGCTTACCGTTCTTGCTCTTTGAGTCAGCAGGGTAGGCAAAGATACCTCCGTAAAGTAAAGTACGGTGCATATCAGCAACCATAGATCCGATGTAACGAGCAGAGTAAGGCTTTGATCCGTCAGAGGGGAACTTGAGCTCGTGGAAGTACTCCTGAGTAGGCTTGTCCCAGTAAACGGTGTTTCCTTCGTTGGCAGAGTAGATAGCACGCTTCTTGGGAATCTTCATGTCGGGGTGAGTGAGAATGAACTCACCAAGAGCGGTGTCGAGAGTGAAGCCATTGACACCGTTTCCGGTAGTGAGGACAAGGTTAGCTGACGCACCGTACATGGTGTATCCGGCAGCAACCATTTCGGTACCGGGACGAAGGACGTCAGCAACAGTGCCCTCAGAGCCGGGCTGGATCTTGTAAACACCAAAGATGGTACCAACAGAGACACCGGCGTCAAGGTTAGAAGAACCGTCAATTGGGTCACAAACGACACAGTACTTTCCATCACCGTCAAAAACAATGATCTCTTCTTGTTCCTCAGACACCAAGACCTTGACCTTTCCAGAGGCACGCATAGCGTTGATGAAAATCTCGTCACCGATGACATCGAGCTTCTTCTGGTCGTCTCCGGTGGAGTTCTGGGCACCGGCAAGACCAATAAGGTTGACGAGGGTAGCACGACGAATGTTGTGAGCGATGAACTTGAAAGCAAATTGGAGCGAGTTCAGGAGGAGTGTGAAATCACCGGTAGTGGAGGTGCTGGTAGCCTCGACACGCGACTGCTCCTCGAGAATGAATCGAGTGAGCGTGACAATGTCGGTTTTGATCTCATTGATCGCGTCGCCGCCGTCTGGGCCTGAAGTCGAGAATCCGTTGGACATTGTGAATTAGAGGTACTACTGGATGAATACAGAGCAATTGATAACAGCAACACTACCAGAGAAGGAAGTTGGAAGATAGAAAGGAAGATGAAAGAGGGAGCGTGGTGCGGGAAGGAGGAAAGGAACGGATGCGGCCGCGGGATGGCTTTTAAAGATAGTTTCTAACACGCTCACGCGCACGCAGCCTTTCGAAAAGGGCTCAGAGCCAAAACTCAGCGGGCGCTGCGGTGGAAAAACTCAACGCTGCACACAAACCCGATCGTCCTTTTTCCCACAAAAGTGGGGTTGGGCCCAATTCTGCTCTGAGGCCCTTGCCCTTGGTCGCTCTGGGTCGCCCTTTCTACGCCGTGGCTACTGCTTTTTATTACGTCATCATTCTCTTTATGGTTTGTTCTCTGCGGCGGGCGGCTGCACCGACCTCGTCGGCAATGCTCAGCGACCCATTGGGCTCTCTGGTCTTGCCAGCGCGCACTAAGAACTGGTATTTATTCAGGTTTCGTGAAACGAGATTATGTAGCCGTATGCAAAAATAACTTCTAGTTCTTCGCGATGAGAATCAAGCAAGTGCAAGAAACGGGCTGCTTTTAGCTTCTGGCCCTTCTTCGTCCAAATGCCCTGCCGGCCGTTCTTCGGGTACCGGCCTCCCGCTGTCGGATATCTGTCTTCGTCTTTTCCACCTCAGCCGTCTCCCCCCACGGACTTTGCACCGGTCTTCGCTTACTTTGCCGACTGTGGAAATCTGTCAACAGGATAATTGATGCACTCATTCTTTGCAGATTGTTATACAATCCATCAACTCGCGTACCTTCATAAATGTAGTTCCACAACCTTTGTCATTAATCCCGAAATTAATCATTATATCATCATCCAGCCAACCATGGTAATAGGGATTCACTAGAGTGTTTGCTAAACCTAGCTCTGCTTTATATTGCCGATATAAATCAATCTCCTTTTGATCTTTCGCATCTGCAGTAGTAGAATCCCAAGCATCGTCTTCGTCCATCTCACTCAGGTGATCCATAACGCTTTCCGTAGTATTACTTCCCGAGTCAGTGTTGTTTGTCTCATCTGCAAACAGCCCATCGTCAAATAGATCTAAAAAGTACTGACTGTCTGATAATGCGCGAGAGTTTTTTAACTTGTGCTTCCAAGTCATAGAGACAGAATATATCATGTCCTCTTCTGATCCCTTGTAATCGAATGGTGGAGTTGTTGCTACTATATCAAAAGGCGCAGTAATATTCATCAGAGCAATGTATCGCTTATAAACCATCTTACGTCCATAGTAATATTTGATATGAAATAACTCAATGTTGACTGTGTTGTGAATTGTTGGAATGCATAGGAACTCACACATTGTAAGCCTTAATGAATTTGTAGCTTGATGTAGAGCTGGTGATTGCCTTACTTCATCAGGAGCTGTTTCAGTGTTTGCATCTATAATTCTTTGAACACATTTTGGAGTCTCTTTCTTTTTCAGAATGTTCGTGTTACCGGCTTCATCTTTAGTTCCGTCAAAAAGCATTTGTGCGGGAGCCAAAGTTCTGTTCACAATTGATCTGTGTACGTATGCATTATTGTTCTCATCAAAGAATAGAAACCAATTTTTATGAATCTGACTTTGGTCATCAAGAGGAAGTTCAGTTGGTTCTTTGATTCGAATCGGAACATGCTCGATTTTCAATTTTTCTCCTAATTCGGGAATTAAAACACGCAGATCGATCATGGACTGTGACCAGCAAGTTTTCGTGCCGTGAGTACCGACAGTCATCAACGGTTCACCTAACGGAGAGAGAAAAAATTCGAGGATCCATCGCACCAACAAATAATTCTAAAAGGCTATACTTGGTCGTACATGACCCTTGTGGTGGACGCCAATCCGGAAACTCAAATGTAAATGGATCTGTTTGGCATTGTAGTGTCAGACCATCTGTCTTTGGATCATAAACCCAATCCAATTCACAATAAACGATAAAATGCTTCGTCAGCGATCCTTTTGGAAGAACAACTCCTGCCATTCCAAAATATGGATACCTATACCCTTCAGGAAATGGTAAAACTGTGGGGTTATACTCTAGATTAACGTCGGTGAGGTTTCGTGAAGGAAATATGATTCGACTGATAGTTCCATTGTACGTCGGAGAAGCAGCAATAAGTTGAGGATTATTATCGGAGTAAGCTGCATCCGAACAGTATTTTAATCTTTCCAGAGGATATTGCTCTTTGGCGAGTTTCTGATTCAGAGTAAATTGTGATAGTAATCCCTTAGGATTAAATTCTGGAGTCTTTGCGAAACCTTTTGCCAAAGGCTCCACGTTTGTTATTTGGTCTATTACTGTTTCGATATTGATAGAAATAGGAGTGGACAACACAGTCAAGGAAGGTGAAAATGTGAAGAATAAAACAGCCGCCAGTAAAAGAATGGAGGAGGAAATGAAAAGCAACATTCGCTGGTTCCGACTCATTTTGCTGGATCTCAATGTGTGAAAAACTGCTGCTGAAAGAACCAAATATGCTAAAAGAAAGTATGAAATATATCGTGAGGATCAAAAACGAGTGTATAAGGGATTCATATCAAACTCATCAACACATGAATATCAAAAGGAGAAAAGCCTCAAGTTGCAAAAAAAACCGCCCGGCAAAGACATCTTTGCAGAGAGCGGCGAATTCCCTATTGCTATTTACTATCTATATGCAAAAGGCAAAACTAAGCGCGTCGTGAGGAATTGAAAAACTTTGTCCTAAAATGGTTTGTGGCCTAGCGGTACTTTAGCGGCACAAACTAAAACTTCAATTTTAAAATTTGTTGCATATCAATGCGATTTTGCCTTGATATTTTTGTCATCAACAGCAGCAAAGAAGCTGGATATCTACATCCAGAATGAGCAAGATCGTGTTCCGTTCGCGACAAATCCTCAAACTATCTTGAGTATTTCGTCTAAGTCTGCCTTTTACCTTCATGTCTCATTTCCGCAATAAAGTTTTCCCTTAATCTCAACACCTAACCCAATCCGGATTTCTGTTAAGTAGATTCCGTTCAAAAACTATGGCGCACTGCTAGTATTCTTTTAAAGATAAGCGTATATTTTATGGGAAAAAGTGTAATTTTGTGCTATAATCAATAATAAGATAAACTGTTGAAGGCCTGAGTACCAGTAGTAAAGGGCAAATGATGACATTCTTCTTGCCGCCGCTTTTAAGCATTATTTGGCGGTTGATGCCCCCTGCAGCGCCGTTTTTCGGATATCGAGCAGATCCTTTAATCTAAAGTAGCGCGTCGTGAACTGCCTAGAATTTACACTTTGGCATCTTGATGCATTACATAAATTTTAACGCTCTTTAAGCTGTGTAATCAAGTCATTATTACATTTTAACTTATCTCATCTCATTCATTGAGTTTCCTCTCGCCGCCACTTTAATGCAACTGACGCGCTTGCTCCTCCCTCTGCACTCTCTCCTGGAGTTCCTGGTGTTGATCCTGCCTCTTCCTCCCGTGTCCGCTTCACTCCCTGTCTATTCTCAGGTTCTGCTGAAGCACCGGAACCTGGTGTAGGAGTTCCTGTGGCTTTATTCGCTGCAGCATCCACTGCACCAGGACGAGCAATTCGTAAAAGGTTAGCCCCATTTGGAGTGGCGTACCTGTAGTGGTAGCAGTGCTGGTGGCAGCGGCAGAAGCTGCTGCTGCATTAGCGGCCGCGCCCATCTACCTGGACGCATTAATTGCGCTCCTCGTCGAGCTCCAGGCTATGAATGCTAAATCACTTGATTAATCGCCGCTGTAGGTCTTGGGTGTTGCACTTCAGGTCGCGAGAGAGTAGGCAGTTGTGACTGACGCCCTCTACCAACTCCTCCTGGAACTGGTATTCCGCTAGGCGCAACGGCAGGTGCAGACGGAGCTGCTCCTCCTGCTACAGGAATTCCACTCGCACCCAAATTAGTCGGCGTTGCAGGCTTCGCAGTCTGTGCGGCACCCTGAATTTGTAAACCCTTTGGTTGAACAGGTGCAGCTACTCCACCGTTCATTACAGTATTAGCACCTGCACTCACATTTCCGGGTGTGGGAGTAGGAGTATTCATTCTCGATTGCGACATTCGCAAATTCTGCCGTCCGCTTGGCTATGGCGAGCTTGTTCGAAATCCACCTTGCGTCGGTGTACCTGGCGTAAATCCTTGAACATTGGCTCCTTGTACTAGATTAAACGGCGACACACTAGGAGACATACCAAATACAGGCTTCGGTATTTGATTAGACGCTCTGAAATTAGAGCACCAGTATCAGATTCGCTGGATGCTTTTTGAGTAGATTCTTTCAAACCGCGAAGTTCGGATTGTTTAGCGGGCGAAAGCGGGCGAAAGCGGACCGGCTCCTTTGATATGAGATTGCAGCTCCGCAACAAGTTACTGGACCTGTCTTGAGAGATGTACCTCTACAATTTGTTAGAAAAAATTGAAATTACATAGTTTACCATACGTTCACGATAACTGCGCACTTCGCGTTGCTCATCAGATAACTTTGCGGAGAGTTCGTCGACTTTCGCATCCGCTTACGTTCTGTTCCATCCAGTAATACCGACATTTCGGCAATCTCGCTCTTCAGACGAACGGCCTCTTCACGTTCAGCTTGAATTATGGGAGCCCTGGATTCGAGATCTTGAATAGGATCTTCAAAATTCTGCTGAAGTGCCTTATTACGTCGTCTTTCGTGCTCTAATTGATGCTTCGCTTTTGTAGAGTCCGTATAGAGTTGAGTGGATGATATTCCACTTTGCTGAACCTGTGCAATTGCATGCGCTGAAGGTGAAAAGAATGCAACCGGGAAAACATCTGTTTCGTCTTGCCTCTCACCATTACGCAGTGGAGTTGGAGGATCTTGCTCGTTCGGCGCGGATTGCGAGGCTACTTTGGCAAGTAGCTCTTCATTTTGAGCGTGAAGGCTTTCAAGTTCAGTTTCTACTGTAGCAAGCTTAGCTTCTACTTGATCTTCACGCTCAGCTTCCTTCTCTCTACTTGATCTGCACGCTCAGCTTCCTTCTGGGCAATTTCTGCCAACTAGCAGCCAATTGACCTTCTTTGTCCTTTTCGCTTTCAAGCGCGTCTTCAAGCTCCGAGACACGAAGACGAGCTTCATTGGCGGATCACTCCCGAAGGGCAACAAGTCGCTGCTGATTCGCCATTTCTTTTCTGAATCCCTCTGACATTTCGGAATTAGTATCGCTTAGAAATTTTACTGTTGCAAGTGCAGTTTCCAGAGACTTTGACAGTTCTTCAACGCGATTGTTTAGAGCATCTTTGGAACTGAATAAAGCTGCACGATCGGTATGCGTTGTCTCAAGTTCAGATTGAAGCTTTGAAATCTGCGCTGATTCATCTTTGCGAAAAGTGTTAAATTCGGACACTCTTACAGTGAGTTCGTTCTCAAGCCGTTCGTTGTTTTCCTTCAAAAGTTCAATTTCCTGTGCCAGATTTTGTTCTCAGAACTGATGGTTAATGTTAGCCAATGTTCAAATACATTTTACACAAATAATAAGCACGAACCTTTGCCTTGAGCTTTTTCGCTTCAGACAATTGCAACTTATTCTCCAAATCGCCTATTGGCTTTCTAAATTCTGTAAATCTCTGCTGAAGCGCATCTGGCTCAGCGTTTAACCCCATGACTTCTTTTTCTTTCGTGATAAAGCTTCAACAACACGGCAATTCTCTGATTCTAAGCTCACATTGTCGCGTATCGCTGAAGGCGCATCGTTTGTTATTGACATTTTGTGTGGTCGAGGTTTCTGAGAAACTTCATATAAACCCCCCTAGTTAGTTCTGAGCTTGAATAATTCACAAAGAATTTTCTGTACTTTTTATGTCAAAAAAAATGTAAAACTTGGACAATTTGACGCCTACTCTAAAAGCAATTTGAGTGTGAAAGTGAGAATAATGGTATTTTGGTAAATTAGACAACTATAATTAAAAATTTTGAGAGCAATAAAACACCAAACACTTCTGGCAAATTCTGGGAGCTAGCTCTCTTCGTTCAATACTTGACGAAAATTATGAACAGTATAAAGAGCAAAAAGCGTTGGAAATAAATATAGCGCACAATAACAGTGATGCAGTTTATACTGAAAACAAAAACCGCAAGGATAATATAGTAAACCGACTGATGTCAGACTATACAAAGCTTATAAAAGAATGTTCAAGTGAATATTATTCAGATTTGCATGCTACGTATGACGAAATCTCTACAGAGTTAAACGACAGTAAAATTGTGGAAAAACATAAATCATCAAAGGTTAATGATGAAATTGGTGGATTTAAAACGCAGTTGCTATATAATGTTACCATAATGTATCAAAGGTAAGAATTTCCGGATTGACTTATTGAGAATGTGCCAGCATAATTTCCAACCTTGACTTACATTGCTCTAAAATGATGTCTGTTCATTTTTTTTGATTTCTTTTCATTAATATTTGTTTTCAGCCAGCCACTCTTTGTTTGTTGAATTACTGTAGTAACTATGTACTAACTTAACTCGTTTAAAATTGTTAAATAACCATCTTAGATCATAAATCACAAATCACAAACCGAATCACAAACATAGCCTATACAGTTGCATTTCTGAGCGCAAAAGAATTTTCAGTCACCTGACCCTGAGATTTTGATATATAAGTGCGCACTTGCCCTTCTGCGCGATTCAATTTTCTTTTGGCAGCGTTGCTTACTTGACTGGCTTACAGTCTATCTTCATACTATTTTTATCGAGAAACTTAGGGGGTCGTCGTACTTTCAATAGTTCTTTAATTTGATTGGATTTGCGAGATCTGTATAATATAAACGTATCTTCATTTAGATTGATATTCGATTCGCCACACATTGCCACGAAGTATTTTGAAGCCGTCTCTTTGATTGTAGGTAAAATGAGTTTTTCTATTTATTTTTAATTCTACGGGGCGAATAGCAAGTAGCATTAAATAAGTGTCGTACAGGATGGCTTCATTGGATCTTCTCTAGCTCAGTTAATGCTGCAACAAATACTCGAGCTAGGGGTTGAGATGTAGTGTGAAGTACGCAGGCCACGGTAGTTAAACCACATGCCTTTCTATTTCTGAGAGAGAACCATTTGATGAACATTTCTTTGAGCTATGATTAACTATTTCGTCCTTCTTTCCTTTGAAACACGATTCTAATTTGTAATTTTAGTAACCAAGGGCGAGAAAATATCTGTTTATCTGAATCACATAGATTTCGGTGCTGTATCCGATTCTGATCTTACGACTGTGACTATAAAGCTGTTTACATCCAGAATTTTTGACGAAAGTCGTATATGGAATAGCCGATTATAAAGAGTACTTGAGAATATATATTTGACTACGTAACTCATCTGCGTACCATATAGTAACTGCGAGTTTGCTCTTTTTGAAAACATTGAAAGGTTGATTAGTGTCGCGTAAGAAAGTAATCCGGCACAGATCTTATATATCCATTCTTAACGCGGTGCATCGAACATCCATTTCAGACTGAGTCCGAACACACAAGACAAGTGAACAGCATTTAATTATAACAAAGTAACTTGGTAATAATGTCTGCTGAAATTGTTGCTGAATTTGAAAGTCTACTCGGTAGCATGCTTGAGCTCCGTCCCCCAGGCGTATCAGGATCCAAAATTCGCCGTTTATCAGAAATTGCTATGCAGAATGTCCAGGTAATCATTCAATTATTTATTAATTTGTAGCCAAAAACTAAACTGACACCAATCAACTTTATAGTATGAATCTATCTTAATTCAAAAGCTGTATACGCACTGTAAGAAGGCTTCTCCGGAATACAAGCTAGGAGCTCTCTATGTTGTTGATGCCATTGCGCGTGGATACTACGATGAAGCTCGAAAACTTGGAACAGAACCGTCTGCTTCATCTCCTGAAGGAACGCCGGCCGCTGCTGTTTATCGTATTTCTGATATCATTGAAAGTTTGATAATTGATAGTACTTCTGCTTCTGCAGACCAAAGGGTATGAACGTAACCTTCTCTCCTTCTCTCACCATTATTCGCTATATTAACGCTAAGACATCAGGACAAAATTGTTAAACTCATTGATATCTGGGAGCGAGCTGCTACCTTTAGTCCCCAGCTGATTGAGACTTTAAGAAGCCATTTTAACAAATCCAATTCTACCACCCCTCCTCATCCGCCCCCCTCTTATTTGGTGCAGAATGGAAAGGCAGAAGCATCAGCGACTCCTGCTGCTCCCGTACCTTCTACATCGTCAATCCTCGAAGCGCTTGCAAATATGGCCAAACCGGAAAGCTCCTCAACTCCTCTTCCAGAATCGGACGCTTCTAAACCAGGAAGCGCCCAAGCATTACAGGATATTATTTCCTCAGCAACTAAAAACACAGGATCTATTCAACCACCTGTCCAAGTACCACCTCCATCGTCTCAAGCACAACTTGATCTAGCAAGTTTGCTATCAGGTGTGACGCAAGCGCCTCCACCACCTCCTCCCACAAGCTTACCTTCGGCAACACCTGCATCTGTTCCTACTGACATGTCTTCCCTATTGCCTTTATTGTCTGGACAACAGCAATTTCAACAACCGCAACAACCTATATCCATTCCCGGTTTTCCAGCTTTTCCTGCTGCACAACCTCAAGCACCTGCAGCAAATGTTGACCAACAGGTCGCTTTGATGCAGCTTATGTTAGCTCAGGGAATGCCAATCACACAAGTAGCGTCGATTTTACAGGCTGCAGGAGGAATGGCCATGTCGCAGCCCATGAGTACCACACCATCGTGGCCTACGATGAGCTCAGATAGGCGCGACAGAGATAGAAGTCGTTCTCCTCGAGGTCGGCGTTCTCCAGACTATCGTTCGCGAAGTCCGCGTGGTTATAGGTCTCCTTCTCCTGTGGGCCGCATTTACCCAAGAGCGCCAGTCGAGAAACGTCCGAAGACTGTTACTCGCGATCCCACTATTCCTAAGGGTAGCATTCGAGTTCTCAGCCGTACGTTGTTCGTCGGTGGAGTCCCTCAACACATGTCTGAAGAGAAGCTTATCTCAGTTTTCGAGCAGTGCTGTCCTGTTCAAAGTGTAATTATGAATAAAGACAAACGATGTGCTTTCCTGAAAGTTTATTACAGATCTGATGCTGAAATAATCAAGAATACCATGGAAACTTATTCTGAAGAAGACTACACTCTTCGTTGCAGATGGGGTGTTGGCTTTGGTCCCAGAGACTGCTGTGAATATTCCACAGGTGTTTCTACGATTCCTATCGATCGTCTCACGGATGCCGATAGACGCTGGGTTACAACCGCCGAGTATGGAGGAACAGGTGGACAGCGCTTGGAAGAAGGACTGGTCATTGAAGAGCCTGATATTGAAATTGGTGCGGGTGTTTCGAGTAAAGCTATTAGTCGTAGGATGCCCACCAACCAAGGAGGCGAAATGGGCCCAAAGTCTTCAGGACCTGATGCTTTTGGAAACAGGGCCAGACGGCCCAGACGGCGGTAGACGAAATGCCTGCATTTGAGTTTATTGTTTTATTTCTTTCATTTTGTTGTCGTTGATTACGATGTGTATAGTAATATATATTCTTTTTATTTCATTTATTAATTTCTGTAAATTGATAGTCTTAAACTCCGCTAGCGATAGCGGAGAGACAATAAGTTTGGGTTAGGTGTGACGTTTCTCCCAAATCTCGCTATTTGGTGTTATCTGGCTTCGACATCTATACTCTTTGTTTCTCAATTGCAGCTGTTATAGAGATCATTTTTTGGAAAGCAACTGGAAAATGGAAACTATAAGAGAGCGGCACACATTTATTGCTCCTGGTAGTTTTCGTCATACCCCCGACACGCTCCGTCTTTCTGAAGAGAAGTTGGAACTGCAAGATGTTCCTGCAGCTCGACAGGATAGATTTGTGATTTCGAAGCAGTTACTGAAAGAAAAAGTGGGTTTCAAGTTTTGATATCAATTGTTGCACCTTTTTAATTATATAAGGAACAAAGTTTACTAGACTCAGTGGAAAGTATACGAATTGAGATTGGATCAAGTGAAAACTACCCACACGTTTCTCCGTTTGATCGGCCAATTCAATGGGGCACTCATATCTCTTTACTACCAAAAGAGAATGTGGACTGGTGAGAAATACTGGAAGAAAAATAGAGGAATTTTGCTGATATACTGTAGGAATAAAATATGCGATTTTGTGAGATCTGCTCTACCGTCATCACACTGCATAGGAGAAGACTCTTTTATAGAAACGCCTTATGGTTATTATTTTTACTCAACATCCACGAATAAGTCTTTTCTCAGTGAATATTTTAGCAAGAGTTATGGTGTTGCTAATGATGCGGAATCAGCGTCTAATCTCGACTTGAGTAGCTTGGAGGCATCAGATAGCATCAGTATTGCTTATTCAACAGCGGACGATGTACCAAGTAAACTAAAAGACCGACTAATAGTAGAAGCGTATTGGCATTCTGGAAATTGGACAACTACTTTCTACAAAAAAGAGACAGATATTCACCGAGTAGAAGTTGGCATACTGGGCAAAATAGCTGATAACCCGGAAGGGGATGTGACTTTTGCCGGCATTCTCGCGACTATAGGCGAGAACGATCAGTTTGGTAAGCCACTTTCAAATACCTTGGGTACCTCAATTAACTTCATTTGTCATCAGTACCTACTCTTTTCGATACTCAACCACGTTACCGAAATCTGGCGACACCAGCAATCTTCACGCCAGACTTCAGGGTTCCGTATGGACTTCATCCCAAGCACTTAACTACCATATACGGTGACCTCAACGTTCCCCGTACAAAGACAAGAAACCAAATTGAAGATCCAACAACTGGAGAGTTTGAGATTCGAGATCTCCCTGTATCATGCGGACTTTACGGATACTATATATTGCCAAACTATATATTCGTTGATAAGTATCAGATATCCGATCTTGCTGATGCACAAGCTGGCGGGGTCAAGCGCGTAGTCGGAATCTGGGGAGAGACTGATTTGGAAATACCAGTTTGGATGGTAGATAAATGGGGTAGTACAATGCTCTTAGAGCTAATACCTCCATCTGAAGAAGAGAAGATTTTGCCATTGCAACGTATTGATGTTGAAATACCAATGCACTCACGATACGAAATACCTGACTGGAACACCACTGCCGTGGTTCACGATATTCCCTGGCCATCCGTTTTTTGGGCCTGCGATAATTCTGATGAATCGACTATGACAGCAGGACCGTTTGACAATAACTTTATTGGCCACGAAAAGCTATTCCCTGCCGGAACGTCGTTTCACTATTTGACGCCTAATATGTCGTTCAGTACTGCTGAAAAATTTACAGAGGTCATCACCAAACTTAGCATACCTGTGGTGCCTTTGGAATCATATAAATACGTACAGCCCTGGACGGTTGTGGTCATTTTAGCGGGATGCTTGTGGATAATTTATAAGGCTATATGCGGATATTTGCGGGACGGTGGTATCAGAAAGAGACCTGGAGTAGCTGCTTCTACTTCTAAGGAGGAGGTTGAGAAGAAAAAACAAGAACCGAAGTCTGAGTAGAGACAAAATGTGTAAATAATAAATTTATTTAAGCATTCCGATTTTGCTATCTTCTGTGTGGTAAGAGTTTTCTTTTCCACCATTCAGTAAAGTCTACGAAACTTGTATCAATACCCAAATCATTCAACTTCTTGTTGGAAAGCTGACAGTTGTAAGGTCTAGAAACTGCTGATGAAGATTGAATTTCGTCGACAGTGTCTATATTTCTGAGATTGTCGCTCGAAACCCCTAAAATCTCCGCTAGTATTTCGCATATTTGGAATCAGTAGAGTGAGTCAGTATTTATTATTCGTCATCCAAATTGCATGTTTACTAGCAGGTCGGTAATACTCACTTGGTGTACTTTTGGGTAGCGCTAAAATGAAGTATGGAGGGTACATTTGCACCGGAGACGGCAAGGACTAGGAAAGATTAAGCTGGATTTCTTAAGATATCAACATGACTTACCTGAAATGTCTTTAATAACACGCGCAACATCGAATGTATTTCTGTAGCGCATATTAGTGATTACTAGAAGCTTGCGATACGTATAACATACGTAGGATATCTTATTTGCCAGTTATCCATATCAGTTAATTTGCCCTTTGAAGAATCCTAAGCTTTGGTTAACAGTGATATATTAAGTTGCAATAGGTTCTGACCATAACTATGTCAACAAGACAGTTTATGGCTGATTTGGAATCATCATCAGTGTCTCCATATAAAACAGGCACGCGCAAAACTATAGTTTTTGGGTTATATTTCAGCATTTCAATTTCTCCATTTCTCTTGGTGATTCCGTAAAAATTTGTGGGACTATTAATATAATGTCAGTTAGTAGCCACAGAATCTGTACTCTTTCTATTTACTTCGGTTTGTCATTTGGTTCATAAGGAGGATTCTTCCCGTCAAAGACATAATCTGATGCGTCGCGAATTAGCATACGCGCTTTATAGCAAAGAGTGCTCACTACCTGTTGAGACATATATGACCGGAATTCCCAAGTTATTCGTAATTTTGGCAAGATTTCGAGACGCGTTAACATTCAGTAGCTCAACTTGATTCGGATTAAGCTTTGCCACATCGGGCCTACGTTCAGCAGCTGAGTGTATAACGATTGATGGACTAGGCAGATCAGTATGGCCCCATCTTCGGTAACATCTGATGGTCAAATTTACCGCTTAGACTCTAAAAACTCAGCAACAGCGTCTGAGTTTGTGATGTCGAGCTCAATAAATGGATCTTGTACCGAAGAAAATCCTGTAATTCATTAGCAATTTGCTAAATCTGAACTGAAGTCGTCAAATCTTACCTGCAGCGGTGGCTTCCCATGAAGGGCTATATTCAGTGAATCGTTTATAGATTTGGCGGCCTAAGAGGCCTGTAGCACCAGTAATAAAGCATGAATAAATATTACCACTCATCGATTACTCAGATGCTAAATCACTACGTAAAAATACACGTAACTGCCAAAAGTGCATCATTGATACAGTCATGTGTATAAGCCGCAGCACTATGGGATGCATGGAATTTGTTAATGTCATACACTAATTACCTACACTGGTGGAATATATATCTGAAATAGGCAATCATAACATAGAGAGCTGAATGTATGCTTAACAACTAAAATACAAAGAAACAAGATTATTTGTACGCAGCCCCCTGATTTCTATGCTACCTCCAACTAATTATGATGATAATAGAGACTTTTCAAACTATAAACAGAACAACTTTTGTGTCCCTTTCCAAAGTGACATATTATTGAATCAATAATAACGATTATGATCTTGAAAACTGAGACGAAAATTCTAAAGGAATCTAACCGGTCCAACCTAAAGCGGCTAAATCCTTTTTGACTGAATCCTCGGTTTTGATTTTCGCAACTTGTGTTTCCTCCAATTTTTCTCCGTTGGCTTGTCTCATCTTCAAGTCCTCTATAGCCCGCAATTTCTTCATCAAACCACGGAACTTCTTCTCGTCTTGTGGGTTCTTAAAAGTTATGCCATTCTTAGTCACTCCTAATCCCGGAGGAGCTGAGTCGGCACCGACTGAAGCAGTAGAGTTGGAGCCAGCAAGTATTTCCTTGGCCTCTTTTTCGGCAGCAGCAGCGACTTCAGCGGCCTTGCCAGCCTTCTTAGCCTCACGCTTCTTCTTGTTTTTCAAAGCAGCCTTCGATAAGAGCTCATCAGCAGCTGGTTCAGGTTCTGCCGCAGCAGCTCCTGGAATTACCCTCCGTGCACGAACACGCTGTTGAGCGGCATCGACAGCATCAATCGCGAAACCACCTTCGTCTTCACGTTTGAAATGCAAAGGAGTAGCACTTCCCCGAGCATGAGGAGGCCGATAGGCACCTGCGACCTTGGGAGCAACTTTGACTTCAACAGACTTAGCAGAAGCATGAACTTCAGGCTCAGCAAGAAGAGGACGCAGAGGATAAGTTTCAGGAGATTCAGGTCTCCAGGAAGCAGAAAACAGCTCTGTCATTTCATTGACGTAGACAAGCTTTCCAGAAACATGGAAGATCTTCACACCATTGTCAACACGAAGACGAGGAGAACATGTAGCAAACATGATATACTGTCCATCAGGAGACCATTCACAAACACTAGTATTAGAGCCATCAATTGTTGCAATTTTCTTGAAATCAGCAAGACGATCGTAAACGTCAACTTCACCTTGCAAGTTTCCAAATCCAGCAACAATCAAATATTTGCCATGAGGCGAGTAAAGTAAAGTATTACGAGGTCCAAGAGGCAATGTACGAATGGTCTCTCCACGGTGGTTGAAAATCATGGTCTTCGCAGGCATGTATCCATATACGACAGCAAACTCCTTTGAATCTGGAGACCACGCAACATCGTAAACTGGACCTTCTTTGTCAAGGTTGATACGACAGTCGTAATTTCCCGCAATTCCCCGAAGATAAAGATTTGACTCGCCGTAATAACTCTTACCAGTTTGATCAACCTCTGTTTGCGACCAAACTATTAAACTTGTTCCGAGCTTGTTCCATTTTAAAACTACATGCTCAGCCTTAAATAAAGTCTTGCTAGAAAGAGGACGATTGAAACTTGGTGCATTATAAACATCAACAAGAGCGGGCTTTCCTTTGCGTTCCGGAACAAAAACTGCGGTGTAGTAACTATTTCCTGGGCAGATGGCGAATGATGCCATACCATCCTTTTGTAGTCTTTGAATTGGAGAGGAACTGAGAAGTTTGGTATCATAAAACTGCAATTCATTCGGCACCAACCTGGCACAGAATTTCTCGTCGTAAGTGAACTGGAAATTACTGTAGAGAAATTAGTAAATGCGGTATATATCAGCATCTAAGTCTTAAAATTGAACGTACGTCATTGTCTGGACCTTTTGGACAAACTGGCCCAATTTCTCACCCGTGGCAACTTCAAAGATCTTGAAATTGGCATGTGGGGCTTTTCCTTCCTCGGTTTTCAAAGGTCGTTCGTAAGTCATAAGATAGCTTCCCTTCGGCGAAAATTGAAGCTCGTATACATTTGGTAATTGGATAGTCTGTAGTACACTACCAGTAGAAGATTGAGCAATCACGACAGTATCAACTGTCGTGTACGCAAAGTATCCACCGGATGGGGAGTACTTGCATGTTCGAGTAGTACCCGACGGCCTAATTTTCTGTAAGCTGATTGCCAACCAGATTGCGTCATGAGATCGTACTTTTGAAATCCCTCTACTTCGCTATAGCGAGGAGCAGAGTCTATTAACCCAATTGTTTTGGAAGTCCGATCTTTGAAGATGTTAGTAGAAAGTTCCTATTTTAGCATGTTCAAACTATATCACCTACAGAACAACTGCGGAACTGAAGACATGATGGACGGATATATACACACTCAATTAAAACAGATGACTCTGATCAACTTCAAAACCATATTAGTATATCCCTCGCTTTGGTAAAACAAGAAATCATGATTTGGGAATCGTTTTTATGACAGTCTGCAAACCGTTCACTTTCTATTGATTCTCAACAACCAGAAGTAACTTACTTTATACAGCCCGACAAGCAAACAAAAAAATAAAAAATGCGAAGCAATCTTAAAAAGCAGAAAAAACAAAATCCACAGACAGCTGATTGATCTCCAAACTAGCAGAAATGCAAAGAAAGTGATCAGTGAGGCTTTACTAGTCGGAGTTTTTAGGTTATTTTAAAAAAGGTACAAAAGATCACTCCGGTTTGTGCCTTTGAAATTTTACGTTTGGACCAACGTAGAATCGTGGACGGGGAAATCTTTAAATTATACGTTTACGTAAAGTTGCAGCATTCAGTGAATCCGCTATGACCTTGAAAAATAATTATTCACTGAACCTGGTTTGTTTGCAATGTTCTTAATTCAGTATTATTCCCAGCAAGACAAAACTTGACTGGTCTTTTTTATCTTTTCCATTTGATTTCTGAGAGAGTATGGTGCTGGTATTTTAAGGGGATTGTACTGAAGGAAGCCGGCGATGGGTTGAGTTACTTCTCAATTATATATGGTGATGCCTAGTATGTAATAGCAAAATTTGTTTGTATTTGAGCAAAATCGTAAAGTAAAGAGAAATTCAGCAACATAGATCGTAAACGAGCAAAATCGTAGCAAATTCAGAGATCAGAGGCAGCACAGACTAAATGATACAACATAAAGCAAAACAGACATTCCAAGGCGGTAATATACAAAGTTTACATAGCTTGCGACATTAACAATTTCTAGTTCTCGCTTGCACAGATTAGTAAACTGCGTGAATGGGACTTTCCACGACACTAATCTTGCGTTTGAGAGACAAAGGTCTCACGCTAGACTCCTCCTTAACAGTAAAGTTTGCCATTTCTTGGCTTAAATTCGTGACATTATTAGTGGCTGTGGAATTCGTTGACTCAATCGACGTTTGAAGTGCGGCAGTGTTCGCTTTATCGTCAATCTCAATTGGCACAAGACCTTGTATATGAAGGTTAGAAGGAGAGGATGGGAGCGTTGACACTGATGCAGAAGTCGATGATTTAGAGCTCGACTGGTCGATCGTAGCACTTAACTCGAGAACGGTGCGTAATTTATCTGCCTGCAAAAAAATTGTGAGATCGAGTTGATAGCGTCAACAATCAAAAAATAAAAATACGGTAGTCACGATATCCTCAGACTTGTTAAAGTATTTCTGAGTCAAGTTAGATCTAATCTCCTGAGTATCAACTAGGTCAGGATTCCGTTGGCCATTTACGACAACGATCACGCCCTCAAATCGGAGTAAACGGATAATCAAATTGCAATCGGCATCAGATGTACCTAATTAGGACATTCCAAAAAGTTAGACATGACTATTCTGTCGAATTGCGCGCAAAAAAACAAGTAAAATAAAATAAGAAAGTTACCGAGAATTTTAGCAAAACGGTGCGTGAACGTTCCCGAGCCTTTCGTGATTCTCCCAAAAGTCTCAGAGTACAGTACTTTCACAGCGCGTCTAAAAACACCCAACATCGACACCTTGACCACCATTTCCGTTGTCATATGTAGTGGGCCAAATTTGCAAGAACAGCAAATAAACTCCGTTTGTAAAGTTTCATCTTCAGTATGTTGAAAACCATAACAGTGAAGGTGTTTCCATTTTGAGCATCTTGTGCACTCTACCAAGTCATAAAGGTGATTATGCGCATGATAACCGCATTCGCACGAGATCTGCAGATTAGCAATGTCCGCTTTATCGTCGCTCTGAAAAGGCAGGGAGTGCAATTGCTCTGACTGAGGCTTGCGCACAGGCGTCAACACGCTTACAGAGTCCCTTGCAGCTGAGCATGCATTCGAATTAACACCCTGATGCCGTGGAATGGGCTTAGCAAGAAGCTTCTTTGACGCCGCACCCTGCGATTTGCTGGAGGAAGATTTGACATTCTTCTTTTGGCGCGCAGGTGAATGTGCAATCTGCGGCTTGGGTCCATCTGTAGATTCTCTCGAGCATTTAGAGTTAGACCTGCTATTTAGGGTATCAGAAATAGAGTTTCCGGGTTGTGCGCCCGATAAAGACGGTAGTTGGGAGTTTGGAGGTAGAGGCTGAGTCGCGTCAGCACTGTCAGGTATGCTGGGTTGTCGGCACTAAAAGTTAGTATATCACAGTTAGTTAAAGGTATGTGACGACTTAAAAGTGTAAAGAATTTAGTAGTTCACCATAGTGTTCAGGGCCTTGCGAACAGGATCCTCGGATTCAGGTTTGACAACCGTATCTGGCGGTGCTTTGCTACCAAAAGAATCGTTAATAGCTTGGGCACGTGTTTTGATTTTGGATATTCCCCATTTAGGAGTGACTATGTCGTCTAGCGCGTTTTGTATTCGCATCTTTTTATTACGACGCGTAGGAACCGACGATTGACTTGAGGCAGACGGAACCTGTGAAGCCATAAGCTGAGAATCTGTGATCAGTTCCCGATTGCTATGTTCTGGAATACAGGACAGATTGAGAGCAAGCGCATGCCAACCTGCAGTAATAGTTCCCACGGTCTCTCGTAAAAGTGGATCAGCGTCCGCAGATGTGTAAAAACTTGGTGAGTGATCCGCAGAGGCATCCCGAAAACCAGGTGGCTGATAGTCGGGAGGACAGAAATCATTGAAGACAAGCTGTACAGAAACATAGCGTGTATCAGGCAGAGGAGGAAGATTTTGAGTAATTAAAATGAAGCGACGCATAAGCTGTTGTAAGTTCTTGCGAACCTCGCCTGGCGTAACTCCTACTCGTAAACCAGTTCCCGATGAGTGCTCTAGCGCGAGAGAAGAAGGCGAATTGTCGCGGTAATCAACAGAAAAGGTGTAAGACTCATGAAGAGAGTGCGGTTGCGCGGGATCGCAAAAGACAGCAAATATAGCAGCAGCCAAATAGCCGTGTTCAAGAGCATCAAAAATGCCGTGTTCTAGCCAATTCAACAGAGTATCTGCATGATGAGAAACACCGCGCTTAAGAAGTTTCAATCTGACATGATCACGCGAGTTTGGATCAGCTTGGAAGCGTTCATCGTCGTAGTTGTCATCTGCAAAGAGACCTCTGAGAACTTGTAAGCGACCCTTTCCGTTTGAATAAGGAGATAAAACAAACCTCAAGAAAGTCAAACATCCAAAAGAAGCCGACATGAATGTCTGGATAAACTCTTGTGATTGACGGGGAGTCGTATAAACTTGATTCTGCACGAGCGCTTGCTCAGGTACGCGAAGTAGCTGCGCCATGATGCAAAACAAATGCAATTGCCTTTGATGAAGCTTTTAAGAAGTTGCTACAGTCAATTAAAAAGATTTGAACAATTAAACAAAAGAGCTTAGGGGTGTTAGATTAAAGAAAATAAAGAGAAGTTAGCTAAGAGCGTGGTAAGCTACGAAAGTAAACAGTGTAGACGCGTAGCGCGTGTTTCCAAGCTTGCTTCGCCTTGTCCGAGTGCAGCTGACCTAGGAATGCTGACTAAAGTCAAAAATGTGGCGGGTCACCAAATAACGCGTCGCTCACGCGTGAAAAAAAGTAAGTCTAATTTACCTTTTGCGGATCCTGTACCTGGTACCTTTGGCGAACAGCGACCATGTGCGGTTCTTATTTTTGTTCTTATTTTCGGGTCTTTAAAAGACAAAATTGACGACCTGAATGAGAGTCAACGCAGTAATACCAACGACCAGGGAAAATGGCATGAAAAACGACATCGCATCCGGTGCAGCGGCTGCCGGGGAGTTTTTTTTTACAGCAGCGGCGCAGTGCAGAATTATGCATCCAGGGTGCGCTAAGCCCGTTTGGGAACAGCTATTTTTGGCAAGGACCCCGAACCCTGCTCGACCCGCGCCCCGATTGCCCAAAAGTAACCCAAGCGGCAGCAGCAGGTTACCTTTGGAACGCACTTTTTTGCTTAGGCTTTTTCACCTACCACGCTCGTCTGTGTCCGCCCGCCCTGCTTTCCGCTTTTATCCTTTCTATCTCGCTCTCCTCTTTCTTCTTTCCTTCGCACTCTCTCCTCCTCTCCTCTTCCCTCTTTCCTCTCCCTCCACCCTCTCCCTCTCTGCTCTCGTCAGCCATCTTGGTGTGTTGCTCTGCTTTTGTGCTGGTACGTAGCATCTCCCCTGTTTATGGAGCTCGCTTCCTGCTTCCTACAGACTTCGCTGCCAGCCCCTTTAAGAATTTTGCTTGCTTCGTGCTCCGTACGGTCCATTCGGTGCGCGAGACTCGATCAAAGCTGGCATTTTGCACTGGTTTTTTATTCTATTATTGATGCTCAATGTTATCAAATCTGATCGTTTCACAAACTGGCAAAAGGAGTTTTAAGGGGCTTCAAAAGCGCGTATTTTCAAAACGCGTCCTGTGCTAACCAACCTTCTTTACAGGAACTTTTTGCTTTCTCGCTGCGCAGACAACCATTAGAGGTTAGTTTATTAACAACTTCATATCGACAAGGTTCCAATTTAACATCTGCAGCAATATGGCCTCGCATCAGCATTATGAGGAGCCCGCTGATGGCCAGCGCGGTCACGAATACTATGACCAAGGCTATGAACAACAGCCTTACGATCCTGCCTACGACAACTACGACCAATATGACGCTCAGCACGGTCACTATGATCAAGCCGGTTATCCGACTGATAACCAGTACTACGAACCCGAAGACGCGTCGTACAATGAGCAGGGCTACCATCAAGGCACCGGCTTTTATCCACCCGAAGGACAAGCAGATTACTATGATGAACAGTATGATGGATATCCAGCGGATGCTTACCCAGCAGCTCCTGCTGATATTTATGGTATGTATTCACATTGTCTATGCTGTGGCTTGTTTGTAGTTCAAAGGTTTTCTCTGACTCTTGTTATCGCAGATGCTCCCCCTGTTGCAGGAAACGTCCCTTATGCGCCTCGTGCAGCTGCCGCTGCTCCTGCCGGTAAAGGAAAGCGTCGTGGTCGTGACTCTGATCAGGATTCCGAAACTTTTTCGGACTTCACCATGCGGTCTGACATGGCCCGTGCTGCCGAAATGGACTACTACGGTCGTGGAGATGAACGTTACCAGCAGTATGCGCATGATAGACAGCCTCGTGCTTACCGTGCTTCGTCTTCGCAAGCCTCATATAATGGAAACCGTTCGTCTGGAGCTTCCACTCCTGTTTACGGATTAGACTATGAGAACAATTTTGCCAACACTCCAGCATTGTCTCGTGAGCTTTATCCTACATGGACTCCTGATAACCAGATTCCTATTTCGAAGGAAGAAATTGAAGATATTTTTATCGATCTTACCAACAAGTTTGGATTCCAGCGTGATTCTATGAGAAACATGTTCGATCACTTTATGACTTTACTAGACTCTCGTGCTTCTCGTATGACTCCTAACCAGGCTCTTCTCTCCCTTCATGCAGACTACATTGGTGGCGATCATGCCAATTACAGAAAATGGTACTTTGCTGCTCACTTGGATCTTGATGATGAAGTTGGATTCCGTAACATGAAGATTGGTTCTAAGAAACACAGAAAGAAATCGAAGTCAAAACTTTTTTCAAAAAAGAAAAACACCCCCACTCCTCAAATTGCACCTCCTGAAAACGTTGAGCAAACTTTAGAGGAGCTCCAGGGCGACAGCTCACTAGAGGCTGCTGAATACAGATGGAAAACTCGTATGAACCAAATGTCGCAACATGAGCGTGCGCGCCAGATTGCTCTCTATCTTCTTATCTGGGGTGAAGCCAATCAAGCTCGTTTCTGCTCTGAGCTTTTGTGCTTCATTTTCCGATGTGCGGATGATTATTTCCACTCTTCTGAATGCCAAGCTAAAGTAGAGCCAGCCGCGGAAGGTGAATATTTGGAGAACGTCATCACGCCTATCTACATGTTTATGCGTGACCAGGGATACCAGATTATTGATGGCAAGTATGTTCGTCGTGAGCGCGACCACAACAAGGTTATCGGATATGATGATATCAATCAGTTGTTCTGGTATCCAGAGGGTATTCAACGTATTGTATTGGAAGATGGCACTCGTCTTGTTGATATTCCTGTTGAGGAGAGATACCCTAAGCTGAAAGAGGTTGAATGGACTAATGTCTTTTTCAAGACTTATCTTGAGACTCGTTCGTGGTTCCACATGGCCACTAACTTTAATCGTATCTGGGTTATTCACATTACTATGTTCTGGTTTTACACTGCTTACAACTCGCCAACTCTTTACACCAAGAATTACAATCAAATGTTGAACAATCAGCCGATGCCTCAATTCCGTTTCTCTGCTGTTGCTTTAGGAGGAACAGTTGCTTCTCTGATCAACATTCTTGCTACTGTCTCAGAATGGGCCTTCGTTCCTCGCAACTGGGCTGGTGCGCAACATCTTACTCGACGTTTGATTTTTATGATAATTGTATTCGCTATTAACTTCGCTCCCTCGGTATACATTTTTGGTTTTACCAAGTTGGATGAAGTCAACAAAGGTGCTCATGTTCTTGGTGTCATTCAATTCATCATTGCTATCTTGACATTTGTTTACTTCAGTGTGATGCCCCTGGGTTCGCTTTTCGGTAACCTCACTATTAAGAACTCACGTCGTTATGTTGCCAACCAGACTTTTACTGCCTCTTTCCCCCGTCTTAAGACTAATGACATGTGGATGTCTTATGGTCTTTGGGTAGTGGTATTTTTCGCAAAGTACATTGAATCTTACTGGTTCTTGACTCTTTCATTGCGTGATCCTATTCGAAACTTGAGTACTATGATCATCGATCGTTGTACCGGTGAGAAATATTTCGGCAATGTTCTTTGTCGTCGCCAGCCTCTGATTGTTTTGATCATGATGTACGTTACTGACTTGGTTCTTTTCTTCTTGGATACCTACTTGTGGTACATTATCGGTAACTCTGCTATCTCTGTTGCCCGTTCTTTCTACCTTGGTGTCTCGATTCTTTCTCCTTGGCGTAATATTTTCTCCCGTTTGCCCAAACGTATTTACTCCAAGGTTCTTGCTACTACTGACATGGAGATCAAGTATAAGCCCAAGGTTTTGATTTCTCAGATCTGGAATGCTATTATAATATCTATGTACAGAGAGCATTTGTTAGCCATTGATCACGTCCAAAAGCTTCTTTATCATCAGGTATGTTTGCTATCATTATATAGCTTTCACTTTAATCTAACTGGACATAGGTTCCCTCTGAACAAGAAGGAAAGCGCACTCTTCGTGCTCCAACATTCTTTGTTGCGCAGGAAGATCACTCTTTCAAGGCCGAATTTTTCCCTGCTGGCTCGGAGGCTGAGCGTCGTATCTCTTTCTTTGCTCAATCTCTCTCGACTCCTATTCCAGAGCCTTTACCTGTTGATAATATGCCTACTTTCACTGTCTTGGTACCTCATTACTCTGAGAAGATTCTTCTTTCCCTTCGTGAAATTATCCGTGAGGATGATCAGTTTGCGCGTGTTACTTTGCTCGAGTATCTGAAGCATTTGCATCCATCTGAGTGGGAATGTTTCGTTAAGGATACTAAGATTCTTGCTGAAGAGACCGGTAACTTCAATGGTATGAGCTACGAAAAGGAAGAGGACTCCGCCAAATCTAAGATTGATGATTTACCTTTCTACTGTGTTGGTTTCAAGACTGCTGCACCTGAATACACTCTCCGTACTCGTATCTGGGCTTCTCTCCGCTACCAGACTCTTTACCGTACAGTGTCTGGTTTCATGAACTACTCTCGTGCTATCAAGCTTTTGTACCGTGTTGAGAATCCTGAAGTTGTTCAAATGTTTGGAGGAAACACCGATAAACTCGAGCGCGAACTTGAACGTATGGCGCGCCGTAAATTCAAATTCCTGGTTTCTATGCAGCGTCTCGCTAAGTTTAAGCCTGATGAGATGGAGAACACTGAATTCTTGCTCCGCGCTTACCCTGATCTTCAAATCGCTTATCTTGATGAGGAGCCCCCTCTTAATGAAGGCGAAGAGCCACGCATTTACTCTACTTTGATTGATGGACACTGTGAAATTATGGAGAATGGCAAGCGTCGTCCTAAGTTCCGTATTCAGCTTTCTGGCAACCCCATTCTCGGAGACGGAAAATCTGACAACCAGAACCATGCTTTGATCTTTTACCGTGGTGAATACATCCAGCTCATTGATGCCAACCAGGATAACTATCTTGAAGAATGTCTTAAGATTCGTTCGGTTCTTGCTGAATTTGAGGAAATGACTCCTGATAACCGCAACCCATACGTTCCTGGGGAGCCTATTACTGATTTCAACCCTGTTGCTATTCTTGGTGCTCGTGAGTATATTTTCTCTGAAAACATTGGTGTTCTTGGTGATGTCGCTGCTGGTAAGGAACAGACCTTTGGTACTCTTTTCGCTCGTACTCTTGCTCAGATTGGTGGAAAACTTCACTATGGTCATCCTGATTTCCTTAACGGTATTTTCATGACTACTCGTGGTGGTGTATCCAAGGCTCAGAAGGGATTGCATTTGAACGAAGATATTTTTGCTGGTATGAATGCTATGCTTCGTGGTGGTCGTATTAAACATTGCGAGTACTACCAGTGTGGTAAAGGACGTGATCTTGGATTTGGATCTATTCTTAACTTCACTACGAAGATTGGCGCTGGTATGGGAGAACAAATGCTTTCTCGTGAGTACTACTATCTTGGTACCCAGCTTCCTCTTGATCGCTTCTTGTCATTCTACTATGCTCATCCTGGTTTCCACATCAATAACTTGTTTATTATCTTGTCGGTTCAGTTCTTCATGCTTGTCCTTTGTAACATCGGTGCTCTTTCCCATGAGACTATCTCTTGCTACTACAACAAGAACTTGCCTATTACTGACCCCTTGATTCCTGTTGGATGCTACCACACTCAGCCTGTTATTGATTGGGTTCAGCGTTGTATTCTTTCTATCTTCATTGTTTTCTTTATGTCTTTCATCCCCTTGATTGTTCAAGAAATTATGGAGAGAGGAGTTTGGCACGCGGCCAAGCGTCTTGCTAAGCACTTTTTGTCAACATCGCCATTGTTCGAAGTTTTCGTCTGTCAAATTTACGCTCACGCTTTGTTGACTGATTTGTCGTACGGAGGCGCTCGTTACATTGGTACTGGTCGTGGATTTGCGTTCACACGTATTCCGTTCTCGGTCTTGTATTCTCGATTTGCCGGCCCTGCAATTTACTTTGGAGCCCGTTCGTTCGCGATGCTTCTGTTTGCTACCTTGTCCATGTGGAATGCTGCGCTTTTGTGGTTCTGGCTCTCCCTATTTGCTCTGACCGAGTCTCCTTTCTTGTACAACCCTCATCAATTTGCCTGGACTGACTTCTTCCTTGATTACCGTGATTTCATTAGATGGTTGTCTCGAGGAAACACCAAGTGGCATAAGAATTCTTGGATTGGTTATTGTCGACTTGTGCGTACCCGTATCACTGGTTACAAGCGTAAGACTCTCGGTGACGAATCTGAGAAGGGTGCTGGAGACATCCCTCGCGCCCACTTCACTAACATTTTCTTCTCGGAGATCATGTCGCCTTTGATTGTCGCTGCTTGCACTGTTCTTCCTTACTTCTATATCAATGGTCAGACTGGTGTTGCCAATGCTTCTGAGGTCAACTCCGTTTTGCGTCTCGTTATTTGCGTCTTCGGCCCCATTGTGATCAACATGGGATGTTTGGCTGTATTGTTCGGTCTTGCTTGCTGTGCTGGTCCTTTGATGGGTCTCTGCTGCAAGCAAACTTCCGCTATCATTGCCGGAATTGCGCATGGTGTCGCTGTTATTGTTCAAATTGTCTTCTTTGAACTTATGTGGCTCTTGCAAAACTGGGAGTTCCAGAAGGCTTTGTTGGGTATGATTGCTGCTACATGTGTCCAGCGTTTGATCTTCAAGATTTTGACTGTTACCTGTCTTACTCGTGAATTCAAGCACGACCACGCTAATCGTGCTTGGTGGTCTGGAAAATGGTACGGTAGTGGAATGGGTTGGGAGGCTTTCACTCAACCTGGACGTGAATTTGTGTGCAAGGTTGTAGAGCTTTCGATGTTTGCTGGTGATTTCATTCTTGGACACCTGCTGCTGTTTGTTCAAGCACCTGCTGTCTGTGTTCCCTTCATTGACAAGTGGCACTCGATGATGCTCTTCTGGCTTCGTCCTTCAAGACAAATCCGTCCTCCTATCTTCTCCATGAAGCAGACCAAGTTGAGACGACGAATGGTCCGCAAGTACGCTGCTCTCTTCTTTGGATTGCTTTTGCTGTTCTTGGTTTTGGTTATTGCTCCCGCCGTTGCTGGTAAGTTTATTTTTAATTCAAAAATAAGTACGATCGATCTTAACAGAAATAGGTAAATACATGCCTGATGACATTGCCGACAACCTTGGTGAGCCCTTCCAGGGACTCATTCAACCTAAGGGACAGGACCACAACGACACGTAAGTTGCTCTCCTTTCACCTTTTGAAATGATATGCTAATTTCTCTTCAGTGGACCAAATGCTCCTCAATGGGTTTTGGCGTCGTTCACGAGCTTGTCTCGTGCTGCTCATTCGACTTCAACTTGGTCTAGCCGAGCATCCGCGTCGAGAAACTAAATGACCACGAAATTTGGAATGACTGAAATGATTATGGTTTACGAAAGAGATTGAAACTTGGTTTCATGATTACTTGGAAAATGGTTCGTAATGCTATGAGGAAATTAAGGAAGGGGATGGGTGGTGGTTGGAAAGGATGATAGAAATTAAATACTGTATTTTACTCTTATTTTATATGTTTTTTTGTCTTCTGTGATTGCACTGTCAGGTAACGACTACCGGAAGGTGCGCTCTAGTTATAGTATTATTTTATATGTCTATATTTATTAAGAGTTCTCAATGTTACTGTTCTGTTAACTATATATACTGTTCTGTAGATTGCGATAGTGGCTGCAGTAATATATAATGTCGAAGGGATCGCGTGCTAGCAGGCTCATCTCAATTTAAGTTCGGACTTTGCTGTACTTTGCATGAAGGCTCTACAGATATATATTTTGGCCGCTGTGGTACTCGCACAATTTCAAGCTGCAGCGGTATAATGCGATTACGCACTTGTGTTCTTTGGAAGATATCATGATTCATTTAGTAGTAGAGACTGTAAGCTTCTCCAATGACTCGCTGACTTATAGTCTCATAGTCATCCTTGGAAAAGCTGAAAAACTGAACACTTTTCGAACAACTCGAGCATGGTGCTTTGCATTTCGCAGTCGAGCTGTTTTCAATGCTTCAAAAACAATTGCCGGCTACTTCCAATTCAGTTGGCACTATCGATAAGTTAACTGGAGCTGAGAATCAATTCGGGAATAAGAATTCAGACTTTGTTATGATTGAAACTTTAGTTCTTAATTGCAGATTGTCAGCAAATAGTCACAATATGCTTGTGTTTTCACAGCTGTGGAAAGGATTTTTTCCGAGACTATGCTTGTGTGCAATCATAAGTTTGAATGACGGCTTAAAATTCTTTTAACATAAAAACAATGAATGGTAGAAATGCTGTAGAAGACATCAAACGGCAAAATGAGTAGGGTTAGGTTAAATATTAAGGATTTAGATAGCGTCGTCGTTCAATTCAGAAGTACAGGCTCCGGGGAAGTCGCAGAGGTTGCACTTTAACGCGGGTGTCGCGTATGCCGACGATGTACGAGCACGGTAGATATCCTGCTAAAGCATACGAGAGACATATAGGATCTCAGCTAGAATCGTCCCATGTTGAGTGGGACCATCATCACGAAGCGCTTTCCGTTGACGAGGCGCAGGCGCACTCAATTCTGCACGGACGAATGCCACCGCATTGTGCATTTCTGGGCCCGGGATTACCGCAGCTTGCAGCGTTGGTATATTTGCATGCGCTAATTGCACTTGCTGTAAAGAGACGATTGGAAAGGCCTAGACGACGAGTGGGTACTTGGGCATTGGACTGCGCTCGACAGTTGTTAGCTGAAGGGATTTCTCGAAGTGTGTTTTTCATTGGCGTGCTCATAGTTGCGGATTTTGAAAATGCAGATGAGGAAAGCAATGGTGGTAATATTCACTGTCGACCTCCTACAATCTCACGATTCTACGAAACGGCTATTGGATTGCCTGTATGCTGGCTTGCGCATGAGGTGCTGTACATTACTCTTCGACGAGCAGGATACAAGTGTTTACGGTCTGGAGTGTACGCAAGTTCTGGGTCAGTGTTTGCCGTACAGACGGCGTTATTGGTTATTTGCTTTGTGATAGCAAAGGCTACCTCTGAATTTTTCCTCAATCTCTTTCCAGAACTAAATGATTTTGCAAAGTTCATTTTCTTAGACTGGACTCATGACTTGAGTCACGGAGAGGAGATGTTTATCACAAGGGGTGTTTATCCGTTCGTGTTTTGGACTATCCAGCTTCTACTTGTCGACAATATGATTAGATATAAACCGCGGCGCCATCAGAAATCCGAATTAGATGAAGAAGAGCAACCAATTGAATTACAAACCGTATCATCTGAGATGTCACATCAAACACAGTATCAAACACAACCGACAACGGCAGAGCAATCTACATTCGGCGAGTCAGAATCGGTAGAGGTCGCAGCACCAACACAGGCAGCACATCGACCAGAAAGACGAGTTTCTGTAGATCTTCCATCGGGAGAATTCTTCAGCGACGGTATACATTCTTCACCAACATCACCATCGCCAGTACGAGTGGCGCCGACCGATAGCGCAAGAATATTATCAGAATTGTTGGTATCGCCAATACAGCCAGCTGCAACATCATCACCACTACAGGCTTCCAACGACGACGACGAAATTCCAATCGAAGAAGAGTTACCGACATATGATGACAGTCAACGGATGGCTTTTTTGAATAGAGAACGTGATAGGCAGAGAATTATGGACATGAAGAGAGCTCATCTTGAGTGAGACGATTTGAGTTTGAGAGAATGTGTAGATTAAATAAGAAGATTAGTAAACATTGGGGGAAGGCGATTTTAATTTTGGAGTTTGAGTTTTTTTTGTAATGTCTGATTATCAATATAATGCTGTTGCATTCCGTTATGCCTTTGGGTTTAGTTTGTAAAGATAATATCGTTGTTCTCAGAAAAGTAAAAGAAGCTGCTGTTTATAGAGCAACCGCTGACTGAATTCACCATGAATGGTATTTGAAGTGTATAACACAGCATTTTGTGTATTTAACCGTTGACTAGGCAACTTAATATCGCATATTCATGCATCCTATATACAAACAACATCTTCCCATGTAAAATTTACATCACTAAACTCTTGTCGATAATTCACATACACACCTAAATAGGAAAAGGGAGATTCGGAGAGCGAGAACTTATATAACGAGAGAAAAACCTAAATAGTTTTCCAATAAATCGCAGTTCCCAAAGATCCACAAACGACAGTTTCCTCAGCCTTTTTAATCTTCTGCAACTGTTTCCGACCGCCATGCGCGGATTTATCTTCGATAAACGACGGTAATGAAGAATTTGCTCGTTTGCCATTGCCAAGTTGGAACCAGTCGTTTCCTCCCCAGATTAGAATTTGACGTTTGACTGGCTCTGAGAAGTTGTCGAGGACGGCTGATAGATGGCGTTTGCCGACGCTTAGGGCGTGGATTGGAATTTCGCGTTCTTTGCCTTCAACTTCAGAGTCTGTAGAAAAATGTTAGAAATAGCGTAAACGCGATGTAACGGAGACGAACTTACATTCGGTGATGTTACTTAATGTACGGATTCGTTGAGGAGTACCTTGAGCATGAATAAATCGTCCAAGACCATGCTGTCCATGAAGTCCCGCACCACAAACCCACAAATCCTCCGAATCCTTTTTAAAATTATGCACAGCAAACAAAGAAGTATCGCCACCAGCGGCGATCTTTTCACAAGAAATTTTAGCTAACCCTTTAGTATTGTAAAGCTTATCAAGACCTAGTAAGGCTGGGATTGGGACAAAGGCAGTGTCAGTGGAGTATTCCATTGCTAGTTGGCCGTATAAATTCGAGCCAAAACCCCATACGCGACCGTCAGATGAACGCGCAAGGGTATGCTTAGATCCAGCAGCAACTTGAGTGATGTGAATTCCGCGAAGCGAAGCAACTTCATATACTTTTTCCGGCACAATGTACGAATCCGAAGCAACATTATCATCATCAAGTAAGATCGGAATACCAAGTTGTCCATCAGTAGAGTATACAGCATGAGAACCAGTAGCGCAAGTAAATATGCGACCTTTATTTGTCAAAATAACTAAATGCGCATCACCGGAATCAAACTCAACAATCTTCTCACCACGAACAAGTGGAAGGTTAACTTGTCTAAACGCTTTTCGATTGCTAAACATTGTGAAAATACTCTGATACCAGTGATTATCCTGATACGCCATTTCAGCTCGCAGTTGCTCAGATTCAGAGGTTGGGATTGATAGTAATTTGTCCCGTGAGCCTGCTAATGCGTAAATTCTTCCTTGCGAAATTCGTGCGGATTGAATGTTGGATCCGGTTAAAATAGTCTTTGGTGCACCGTCTATGTTAAATCCAAGACCCCATTCGATAATATCTCCTTTTGCTGAAACCGCAACTATTCAATTGTTACCAATGTCTTCAAGTACGTTATCAGTAGCGAAGCTTACCACCGACGTTGTCGCCAAGTTGTAAATCACGGAATTGCATGCCGTCAAAGAACGGTATACGCTGTGGAGTTTTAATTGCTTCAGCATCTGATTGAGGACCAACTACTTTTGTTCCGTTATATCCCCACGCAAATACTAATTACCAATTAATTTCAAACAGCATGGCATTAACATAGAAAGAAGCACGTACCACCAATATCAGACTCCTTTTTCTCTTCAGCGGAAATTGAAGATACACATGCATATGATATTGTCGAGATTGCAGCGAATGAGAATATATAACCTGGTTTAAAACTCCACTTTTTCTGCGCTGGAAAAGTTCCAAACAACGCTCTCCCTCGAGAAGATGAGATTTTCAAGTTCCGTAGTAATAAACTACTACGACCCAAATTCATTTTTTATTTAAAGAAAAAAAAACGAAACGTGAGGTTGATTGGCGTACTTGATGACTTCAGAAAGAGAAAGTCGATCGGAAACTTTGTTTTCTTTATGTGCGGCTTTCTTTAAGTGGGAGAATTGGATTTAGGTGGTTTTGGGAATAAATAATTTTTCAGACTTGATTTCTCCCAACGAGTCTGTAAACTATTTGTATATACATAAAATACATTAGAAAATAAGAAAATGGGTTCGATAAGACGAAGTAAAACGAAACGACGGACAAGGTACGTATACTTTTGCTTTTATTGAAAAACGGGCTAAATTAACGTTAAAACAGAGACCTTGATCAAGTTCACGGAGATATAAGCGTTCCCTCACGATTATCCAAACTTCAAAACCAACCGATTGACGAAGACAAGCCCGGGCTAGGCCAATTCTACTGCGTTGAATGCGCAAAGTACTTTGAAACAGATTTTGCGCAAACAGTTCATAGACGCGGGAAAAACCATAAACGAAGAGTTAGAATGCTACGGGAACAGCCGATGAGTCAGGAGGAAATTGATGCGGCGGCGGGCGTGGGCGTGCAGAAGTATGCGGAGTTTGTGAGGAAGTATGAAGAAGCGAAGAGTGGGGAAGGAGAAAGTGCAAAGGAGGAGAAAATGGTTTTGGAAGTTGAAGGGGCGGATAGTAATAGTACATTGGAAAGGTAAATATATACAAGATGAACAACATTACACTTCTGTGAAGGCAGCGTGGCCGGTGAGTTTTGAATGAGATTCAGCTTGAGCGGATCCGGAGAACGTGGATAGACAGATTGAACATTGTAAAGAGAAAGTTCCAGTGTCGGTAAAGTAATGTCGTTGGCGAAGAATATCACCTAGAGCTCTAGCAGATTTGAGAATTTGAGAAGCGCGAGAATCATCAGAGGTGAATACTGTTTCGTCGAATTCCGGGATATCAGCAAGATCGCCGGGTTGACTTGGTGATAATGCTAGAGCGTCGTAGTGTATACCCGAGTAAACCAGTACAACAAACGAAGGGGAATTTTCGTTAAACGAATCGACACGACCACTGGCTACGTCAAGTGAATGAACCGTGACGCCGAAATGCTGAGCAAGAATCGCAATTTCAATAGCGCCGCCCCAACTCTGCGGCCGTTGAATCCAAGCACAGTATTCATTAACAGGACGGCCGAGAACGGCAGCGGTGTAGGTATCAGGTGCTTCGCGAATAGCTGTTGCCACGAGAGCGCGTAAGTTGCTCACGGCGTCTTGGTCTCGTAGTAATGCGTAGGCAAGTGCTCGGAATAAACAAGAGTTGTCGTCTGGCATTACGCGGAGGACTAAAACGGCGTCTTGACCGCATGGAACTGATGGTGGTTTGGTGGATTCATCTTCAGGTGGGATGGTTGGAGTGAATGTTTTTGGCGGCTTAACTACTTTAGGCTGCTGCTGCTGCTGCTGCTGCTGTTGTTGCGGTTGATAAGTAGTACTGACTATAAGTTGTTCCCCAGATTTCAAGCCAATGTCTGTTAATGATTTACTTGAATCACTGAGATCAAGCGCTTTAGGAGGAAACCCGGCACGAAGTTCAATGGACGAGAGTTGATGCTGATTCGGTGCTTCGGCATAGACACGAGCGACGAGATCAGCGACTATTGAGTTGTTGTCAATCTCAACAAGCGCTGTTTCTCCTTCTGGAAATCGTAGTTTGATTTTCATTCTTCTACTTGAAATGCTGCTGAGTTGTATGGAAGAGGAGTGATATCAGATGAGATGAATTATTGTCACGTGGCGGAACACTGATTGTCCCAGCTGACGTAGTCCCAGCGACCACCTACACCAAAAAAGGACTTGACGAAGGCTATTGCCATTGATCTCGGTTCTCACAGTGGATCTTAAAAAAAGTAATAGAAAATGGTGCGAGAAAGGACGATAGCAGAGTTATCTGAAATAGCTGGGTCGTATGAATTCGACACGGGATTACCGCTGCGGTACTGGGTTCGCTCGGCACAGGCGCTGGAGAAGCAGGCGCGGGTGTACGAGAAAGAAGGAGTGCTGGATGAGGCGTATATACTGTATTTAAGATATGCGCAACTTGTGCTGAATAGTTTGAGAAAACACCCAGAGGCGAAGCAGCCGGCGGAGAAGGCGGTGTTGCATAAGATGACGCGGGCGTTGGCGCCGGTGATGGAGAGGCTGCAGGAGATAAAGGAGCGGATAGGAAGGAAGATTGCGGAGGAAGAGGAGAGGGAGAGAGAAAGGGTGAAGAGGGTGAAGAATAGAAAGAAAGAAGAGGATTACGCGGAAGTAGACTACGACGGAGATGAGGCAGAGTATGATATCACGGGGCTCGGAGCGGCAGAGTACGATATCACTGGGCTCGGGGCAGCAGAGCATCCGGAGGTGTTTGCGACGCTGGAGAACAAGCAGTCTGAGGTTGAGTTGAATGAAAGGAGATTAGAGAAAGAGTATCCGCGCATACCGACAGCCACAGCGACAGCCATTGCGACGATGAGTGCGGATACAGCGAAAGCAGGCGCGGAAGGCGGGCTGCAGATTGAGCACAAGGCGACGGCACAGACCGAAGGCGGTCGGCCGCTGCGGACGATATTCATCCCCAATGAGCTGCGTGGACGGTTTCTGGAGATTGCGCTGCCGAACACGCGAAACAAGCTGGAAACATGCGGGATTCTGTGCGGGGTGCTGAACCGCAACGCGTTCTTCGTGACGCACCTGGTCGTGCCGGAGCAGGAGGCTACGACAGACACGTGCGCTACGACGGACGAGGAGAGTCTGTTCAACTTCCTGGACCAGCACGAGCTCTTCACGCTCGGCTGGATCCACACGCACCCGACGCAGACGTGCTTTCTGTCGTCGGTGGACGTGCACACGCAGAACTCGTACCAGCTGATGCTGCCGGAGGCGGTCGCGATAGTGTGTGCGCCGCGACACGAGCCGGCGTGGGGCGTGTTCAGGCTCACGGATCCGCCGGGGATGCGCGCTATTACGGCCTGCAGACGGCCAGGCACTTTCCACCCGCACGACGAGCAGAACCTCTACACGAGCTGCCGCATGCCCGCGGGACACGCCTCCTTCCGCGACGGGCTGCCTTTTACTGTTGCCGATCTACGCAGGAAATGATAAGATAACATAGATACCTCTTTGCACATAATGGCTGCCTATACGTTACTATGCTAAGTGATTTAACCCTGTTACACCGTGCATGTATCAGCCGCACGCGAACGGTGCAGTTTAAAACGCAGGTCAGGGTTTGTTGCTGCTCCGAAATTGCAAAGCGAGACAACCGGTGCCTGGCGCTAGTACTGAACGGGACTAGTGCGGGACCCTTGTGTTTGGAGCTTTTCGTCTATTTCTTTTTCATCTTGCGCCTTTCTCTTTTCTCAAATTCTCTCTTCTCTGCTGTCTTTGTTTACTTTGTTTACTTCTGTCTACTTTTGTCTACTTTCTGTTCAGCAGCAAGAAATGGTTCTGCGACGGGTGTTTGGACTCGCACTCGCGCTCGCCGAGCTGGCCGCAGCAGTCTCGTCGCAGTCAGACGCCCGCGAAATCACCGCGCCCGCGTCGTCCTTCTCTGCGCTGCCCACAGAGCTCCTCCTCGACACCTCCTCGCAGCCGCTGCTGTCGTCCTATTCCTTTGCCTCGGCCTATCCGACTACGCTCATTGTCTCTGTCAACTCTGCTCTGGCTTCGCAGCATTCGAACATTCTTAGCGGTGGACTGATAACCGCAGAGTCTGTTGCTGTCTCCTCCTCCTCGCTTTTACCGTCCTCAGACCCAACCTCCTTCTCCTCCGCCACTTCGACCCAAAACTACGCGATTATACCGCCATCCTCAATACCGTCACCGTCATTTCCACCCACAGTCTACTCAATTACACCCACACCGACTCCATCTCCATCTTCATCTTCATCTCCTTCTCCCGACTCCTTAGAGTCCTCGCCCAATGGCGCAAAGCCCACCTCGACCAACTCTGCCAAAACAATCGCAATCGCAGTCGTCGTCTCTGTCGTCGGAACTCTTCTCATCCTCCTTCTTGCTCTCCTCTTCATCAAACGTCGACGTCGACGTCGCTCTTCTTCTTCCTCCTCCTCTTCTTCTACTTCTTCCTCACAGCCATCCTCCTCTCCAACCGAAAAGTTCGCTCTCGACCAACAATACATCAAACAAGCAGGTCTACGAAACAAATCACTTCCTCCAGCGCCTGCTCATCTATCTTCTTCTGCATCTCTGTCTTCGCCTTCGTTATTTGCAAGGTTTTCAAGTCGCTTAAATCCGAGAGAGTCCTCACCACGTGGGTCGACTCACGATTCAGCTGATTTGATTGGTGTTGCTCGTTAACTTATTTCTTGTTTTTGTGTTTATTGTGGGTTGGTTCACTTTGCATTGATTGTATATTAGTTATTTACTTGCACTTTAAATATCATCTCTTTTTAATCTTATGGTCATGCACTTTTATATTTAACAATTATATATAGTATTTATACATCTCAGTTACAATGCCGTGTCACCGGCGACTCATCATAGCCAAGTATCTTATGGCGCAGTCGACCGTCGTGAATTTGTAATCATCATCGATGTTTACGATACAATTTTTTTTTTCTTTAAAGTAAAGAGAACGATTTCTGTAAAGATTGTTAGTTTAAATATTCTTTCATAGAAAAGTAATAGGAAGGATCAGAAATAGTTCACTCGTCAAGGTAATTCAGACATATGCTTGTCATTGAAATTTGTTTTATTTCATCATTTCCGTATTCTTCAATAAAATAGTTAAAAGCAAAGACAGTAAACACTTACATTTACACATATAAATATAATAAAGCATAACGTCTATTAATATAATAAAGACTAATGAAAACAGGAAGTGTTAGTACACAGAAATAAAAGTCGTAAGACTAGTCGACTCAGAAATATGGTTTTCTAGGCCAACACAATCGTCAAGGATATAGATAATTAAATATATAACTCGGTGCCCAGTGCAAAACGTCATCATTGTCGATCAATGAATGAATAAATAAAATAGAATAAGACTTACTAGAAAAGAAGTTAGAATTCTGGACTTTCTATAACTTTGTTTGATGTGTACAAAGGTAAAGTAAAGGTATATAACTCAGAAGAGGTGCCAGAGTTTTCTCGACATTATAGTTCAGACGGTAATTCCAATTATGTCAGGTTCTTCATCAGAGTGTGTATACCTTTACCCAACCTTTTAGAGAAAAGAAAACGGAAGTACATACCATTAATACAGTACAAGAAAAAAAACTGTTTAAAAAACAGAGATTGGGTATATAAACTAAAAACTGAAGAAGAAAAGTTAATGATTTATCGAGAGAATAGTGTTGTAGGTATAAACATGTATATTCTTTTCAGACGAAAGCAGATTTCTGATCATTAAACATTCACAGACTCTAGTTTGAAATAATAATTGCTTTTTTCATCATTCAAGAAACAAAAATTCTCTCCTTCCCTTCTTTTCAACATCTTTTGTCATTAAAAAGTAAAATAGCGAAAACAAGGAAAGAAAAGAATTAAACATGCAAATAAGTAAAAGTATGGAGGCTCACCTTTGCACATTCATCTTTGTTGAAGAGAAGTGAAAAGTTGAAAACTTTTACTGGCTTTATAGCTGGAGCGATGGGAGTAGGGTTCTGTAGGGCTGGCTGGCTGCTGCTGAGATGTAACACGAGGGGTTTGTGTTGAAAGGTTCCTGTTACTTCTGGATTTTACGGGCATGTAGGGTACGCGACAGTTCGTAACGCGTAGTTGACGCGACGCGTCTGACCACTCTTTCAAACCCAAAAGTCGCCAGAATAGCCATTTCTTCAACACTGTTTGAAGCCAGAGTGACTGCGACTATTGAAGCTATGCGGACAGAACTTGTATTCAAGTATTTGAAAGAAGCAGTCTAGACATATGAAGTCTTTGAACATCACTTTGTCACTCGTTAATGACGTGCCGGTATCCTCTCATGAAGTGAAATTGTGCTTTAGTCAGGATGTTTTCAGAAGTGGACAAGGCGTCTACTGCGTAACAGATACTTGGCTTAATAAACAAGTATTTCCGTTTAGACTGGCTGTTGTAGAAACTTATGACAAATGGAATATATAAGCATTTAACGCGCCCGCTGGCAGTGGATGGGCATCTGAGTAGGTTATTGCCTTGACATCAAGAGCTGCACATGCAAATGACCGGAAAACACAATTACTAAAAAACTGAGTGTAAAAATTTTAATCACCCATTGAGCAATGGACTTGTAACTCCTACAACAAACTAATGGGCACCAGAAGTGGTATGCGCCTCCTAGCCCTCAAGGCCATTAAGGCTGCTTCTGCACTTCCTGCGACGACGCCAGCATCGCCTTTCGGTTTATTCTTTTGTGGCTGGAGGAGCTGCCGGGCATGCAGGAGAACCCTTTGGATGACGCGAAGGATAGCAGTTGCTGGGCATGAGATTGTGTCTATTATAATTTGTGCAGTAGTTTTTAAGATAAGTTGCACGCCGTATACGAGTTCTGCCCTAGTGCGTAGGCGTTAAGTAAAATCAAATCGAATCGAATCAAATCATAGCTCAGAATTAGAAAGAATTCATTTCGCAGTTGCAATTGATAAACTCTTATGTCACCGATCTTCTTAATTGATCGTCGACGAAAAAGAAGAGATTCAAGGATGCAGTGGATTGTCTTTTGAAGGACCTTAATTTTCTGCAGAAGGTTGATCTGTAAGATCGAGAGTTCATGTCTGTGTCTATTGTACTGTACTCAGTTTTCGTTCAGATCAAATCACTCGGTAATAAATTTAGGATCCTTGCATTTAAGCTTTTGATGATTGTATTTTCTGGCATTTGCATTTGAAGCTCGTGATGCCTGGCCACAGAGTTAGATGGTGGACGAGGTGTCTATTGTTTAGCATATACTTGAGCTAGATAAACAAGCATTTTCACCTAAACTGGCTAAATTAGTGGAAAATATGGCAGATGGATTAGTTCGAGACATACAACGCGCTTGCTGTTGGCAGTAAATCGTCATCTAAGGTTGTTGCCCGACATTAAGAGCTCCAAATGCAAATGGTCAGAGAACACAACTCCAACATGAGGACTCTTAGCAAACTTAGCAGCTGTGTTGTCTCCTGCATCACCCATTGAGCATTGGACCCCAAAGTTGCCTCTGAATCGAAATGTGATTGTTTTGCAGCTAAATTTGATTATTGTCATGTCATTGATCTTTCAAATCAATCTCTAACAAAATCTAAAGACTATAAATTGCTTGGCGATAGGCATCAAGAGCTCCGGATGCAGTCGATCAAAAAAAAAAAATACAATTAGTTATCAGAGAGCTAAATGTAAGTTTCTATGCCTGGCCACAGAATTAAAATGATCCCTTGAACTGCCTACAATGGGCGTGTTGTGTGTCCGAGGTATTCTGTTCACCATATCATCTACAATATCGAATCTAGTTTGAAAAGCTCGCTTAAAATACACGTTTTCTGTGAAGCGGATTATCACAGGACGAATTGCATTGACTAGGCTAAGATAGAGTAAGTAGATCAGGTCAGGAAAGGCAGTGGGAATGGTGATTCTATAGTAAGTGACCAGCTATGGACACAGTATTGTTCAGGAATTTGTCAAGAGAATGCAATATCATCGACCTAATACTATTCAAACCCTGTTTAGCGCTTAGAGGCGTGATAAAAAAGACCAGATTTTTAATAGAAGGCAAAGTTGATGCACGATGAAGTTGTGTAGCAGCTTTGCTTGAGCAAGTAGGATTTACAGACAATCAAAGTTCAAGAAGCAGCAGGTAAGTATGAAGATGAGTAGTTTGAGAGACAACCGGTGTATATGAAAAGGACTGTGTTATGTTGGAAACAGAATGACAGTGTGGAGAATTGGCTGACCAGCTGAGCATAGGCAAGTCGAGTTTGTCGAGGCATAGAATTGCTTGTTTACTTTAGGGACTACGCAGTCTCAGATGGTGCTAATTAGTGTTCGGTCGCGTGATGAAGGAGAGTAGTTGGGACGTCCGGAAGCGGCTCAACAAAATGACGTAGCATATAGCAGAAGCCCGGTTAGGGCTATGACAGCCCACCGAGGGGCTGGTACTATGTTCCAGAAACTACGCCGGGATCGAAGGTTCGTGGTTCGCGATAGACTCAGACGGCCCAACGCAGAAGAAAGAAGCAGGAATGAGCGGAGGCCGGATACCGATTTTGATGCGCGGTTTAGCGCGGCAGCTGCAGCAGCGGCCGGGTTTGCGTCGCCAGTTTAGCAGCGGTCTGCGGTTCGCGTCGAGTGCTTCGTCGTTGTCTTCGTCGTCGTCGTCCTCGTCATTGTCGTCGTCCTCGTCGGCGCCGTCGTCAGCAGCCGCCTTCCCGCGCTACAGCTCCCGGATTGCGCAGAAAGAAGCCAAAGCGAACGAGAACCCGGACGACGCCGACGCGCAGGCGGAGTTCTACACCGCTCTTCTCGAGCGCGGATACCCGCAGTTCGTCGTGAACCGCTTCCTGCGGGACGACGTCGCGCGCAACCGGCTCTGCGAGTCGCTTTACTTTGAAGCCATCGCGCAGATGTCGGCGCCGGAGTTTGCGGGGATGTCCTCGCAGGCTTCCGGTGCGTCGGCGGCTGCCAGCGCTCGTCGCCAGGCGCAGTCCGGCCCGCACTCGCACGCGAATCTGCAGGCGCCGCCACAGACGCAGTTGGGCGGGAACGCGGGCACCGCTGTGTCGCCGATCCACGTCGTTGTCCAGGAAGGACGCGCCGCCGTCGTCTTTCGGTTCGTGCGTCTTGGCGTGCAGTTTGTCGCCTTCGCCGTCGTGCTGACTTTTGCTACCACCTTCTTTTCCGAGTCGACCTCGCTGATCAAGGGCCCGCCTCAGGCGAACAAGGACAACTCTGCGTCGCAGGTCAATGTCCGCTTCTCCGACGTTCACGGTGTCGACGAGGCGCGTGCAGACTTGGAAGAAGTTGTTGACTTCCTCCGCGATCCAGCTAAATTCACCGGACTCGGCGGAAGACTGCCCAAGGGTGTTCTTCTCACTGGACCCCCCGGAACCGGTAAAACACTGCTTGCTCGTGCTGTAGCCGGCGAGGCCGGTGTTCCCTTCTTTTTCATGTCTGGTTCTGAATTCGACGAGATGTTTGTCGGTGTCGGTGCAAAGCGTGTCCGTGAACTCTTCGCCGCTGCAAAGGCAAAGGCTCCTTCCATTGTCTTCATCGACGAACTCGACGCCATTGGAGGAAAACGTAACTCCCGTGATCAAGCCTACGTCAAGCAGACTCTTAACCAGCTTCTTGTTGACCTCGACGGTTTCTCTCAAACCGCTGGTGTCATCTTCATCGCCGCCACTAACTTCCCCGAACTCCTCGACCCGGCTCTTACTCGACCTGGTCGTTTCGATAAAATTGTCAATGTTGATTTACCCGATGTCCGTGGCCGTATCGCCATCCTTCGTCATCATATGAAAAACGTTACCACAAACAAAGCCGTTGACGTCGACGCCATCGCTCGTGGAACTCCCGGTTTCTCCGGTGCCGACCTTCAAAACCTCGTCAACCAAGCCGCCATCTACGCATCTCGTCAAAACGCCGTCGCAGTCGACACTCAGCATTTCGAATGGGCAAAGGATAAAATTCTCATGGGCGCTGAAAAGACTACAATGGTTCTTACCGACGACTCTAAGCGTCTTACCGCATACCACGAAGCTGGCCATGCTCTTATGGCAATGTACACCCCTGGTGCTACGGCCCTCTACAAGGCTACTATTCTTCCCCGCGGTCGTGCCTTAGGTATTACCTTCCAACTTCCCGAAATGGATAAATACTCGCAAAGCAAAAAAGAACTCCTCGCGCAACTCGACGTTTGCATGGGTGGTAAAGCCGCTGAAGAGTACATCAACGGACTCGAAAACGTTACCTCTGGATGTTCCTCCGATCTTCGACAGGCTACTAAAGTCGCTCGCGCTATGGTCGCCAGTTACGGTATGTCTGAGAAAGTCGGACCCATTGAGTTAACTGAGGATTGGACACAATGGTCAGCACGGACGCGTGAGATTGCTGAATCCGAGATCCGAGACGTATTACAAAAATCCGAAGAACGAGCGCGTGAACTTTTAAAATCTAGAGCAGTCGAACTTAAACGATTAGCTGAAGCTCTTATCGAATACGAAACTCTTGATCGAAAAGATATCGAGCGCGCGGTTCGCGGTGAAAAACCTTTGAAACCATTACCGGAGAAAAAACCATCGGTCTTGTCGAAGAGCAGTAGTAGTAGTAATCAAGGTTCAAGAGTTCCTGCTGCCGGTGCGGTTACGTATAGGAATCTGGATTAGAAGTGAGAAGAGAAGTTAGTTTGTAATTGTATATAGGATTGGGTGGTCATTTGTCTATTTTATTTTATAAGTTTTAAGTTTATTATATTACAATTGTTGTGCTTATAAGTTTGTCTTTTTAAGTGTAATGGAATTTTTGCATTATTTATTTACTATTTATTTATTAATGTATTTGTTGCTAGTTAGTTTTTAATTATTCTCTCATTTTTTCTTTTCGTGGATGTTTTTATTTCGTAAAATGCGTTCTGTAAATGCGAGATAGGCTGAGGTCGTAGTTACAGGATATGTATACTCTGGTTCATTACGAATTAGAGAAAAAATCGACTTTTAAAGTAGTGTTTATAGTTAGAACACTGTAACTTTTAAGCAATTTTTTACTCTCGTGATCTACAGTTTGAAAGTGTAATGATTTTGATTCTTAAGACTTTAGTTTTTTTTGATGCAGAGCACAAATGAAATTGCTGCAATACTGATTAAACAAATACTAGCAAATTATGCAATGCTGAAGCGACTGGAGTACACGAATGTAGACAACTAAGGTACAAGTATATAGATAGAGAGCTAAGAAATAATCATGTTTGTGGTCCATACAGTGTACTCACCAGTGAAATAGAAAGAACCAGTAATGATCAATTGTGTGGCATTCTTTTAACGGAAAAATTTACACAGATCTGTAGGTTTTGAACATATCGAGGTGCGTAGGTTTTCGCTCTCTCTTTCGACTACAGTAGAACCTTTCTACAAGCAGAGTGTTATAAAAGCAGAACTGGTCATAAGCAGAGATTTTTCGTGTCCAAAATAAGTTCTACAGAGATAACCGAGATTTTTTTTTAGCAAGAATTTCTCGCAAGCAGGGAAAATTGGTGTCTCAATTGCTACTGCAGAATGTATCTGATTGAGTGCATAACCAATAATCCCCTCGTTTCTCGGCCTAGTCCTCTTTCAACCATCGCAAAAAATATTCCAATCACCTGTGAGAAACTTGTACGATTAGTAACTGGAAATTACGGCTGTTTGTATGCGCGTCAGTATCAAGGCAAAATCTATTTGCTAAGTACCATATGCGGTGGTGTTATGCAGGTGTCTAAACCTTAATTCTCTAAATAGCAATTTGTCGACTAAAAGTGGAGTCTTAATGACAATTGACTAGTTAATCTGCATGCAAGGATGTGATCTATTTTAATTGATTATATAGATAAGACGTTAGTTTACTTTATTTCACTGAATGTACGAGTGTAAAATAACTTCCTAGTGAGCCGTTTCCACACTTCGGTCCTTTGCTCGCACGAATTCACCAATGACATTGGGATGATAATTGTATCTAATCACAATTAAAGTATTAAAGAATAAACCATTAAAATGATCACAGTCATTTTGTGCCATCAATGCATTGATATTTAGATCTACATGAAGTTTCCACTGAAAGTAATGTATGTACAGACACATAAAAACCAAGCCCGAAAGTATATATACAAAACTATGCAGCATATTGCAATTCAAGTCCAACAGACTTTAACCCATTCTCTGCTCGCAAACTAGTTTCTGCCCCTAAACTAAAAAGCAAAGACTTGACTCGTCCTTCCCACAAAAGTCTCACTGACGGTGAATCTGTCGCTATCCTTAGCTTTAACACCGATTCATCGATCATTGAACTTGACGACGTTGATTTAGTGTCTTTTAGAAAAGTTGTCTCGCTGATTTCTGTGTACTTTCCTGACTCGTCTTTCGCGAGTTCTTCTTTCACCGTGTCCTCAATTGCTGCAGAACGATTGTTATGCCGCCAAAGCTCGCATCCCAAAGTCAAATTACTATCATAAGAAAACGCATTAAAATCAAACCTGCTAGCAAACGACGTTCCTGTAGTTGCTTGCACAGCGTACGCTACCGAAAGCTGACCCATTACTGGATTTATTGTGAGTGTAGTGGTAGTAGGTGTATTTACAAACGACGATGAAGTAGTATACCGAAGACCGATTGATACTCCTGCTGCTTTGTTTAGTGCGCCGTAGTATAATTCGCCGCCAGCGGAAAACCAAGATTGTTGCGGGAAGAAGATGGAAAAATCTGAGATTCCTGAACTTTCAGTGTGTGGTAATTCCAGAGAGTGGGAATCTACGGCGAAATTGTAGAGACCACGAACACCGACTAATGCTTCGTGAGAACTGTAGATGAATTCACTGCACCATCGTCCGGTGTTGTGTTGAATTTGAGTCATAATCTTAATAAGGTTAGTATTATACGTTATCATGCATAAAATGCTTAGGTGTTCGTACAGTACCGCCATTATCAATTCTTTGATCGGTGACAGCTGAGATGACAATCTGGTCTGTCGGTGAAAACTGTCTAATAAACATTGACTCTAGTGTGTTGCTCGGTAAATAAAGCTTTCCATAAAGAAGCGAGTCTACTTTGTTAGTTTTGAATTGACAAAAGAAAAGTTGGATGAAGTTGGATACACACATTTGCTATCTACTCGCCGGCCCCTTCGCCAAACTTCTCTATACTCAGGGTTCTCAGCTGGCTCTGGTAGCTGTAATTGATGATAACCACATAGATATTTTGTTAAATCCACATTTTCTGAACGCAATTTATTCGGCAGTAACAGGTTCTCAGGAGACGTGTAGAAATAGGATACAGAACCGTCAACTACTCCATTCAGATTCGTAATCGTCCCTGACGAGGCAGAGCGATTAGTCGGCAACGACGATACATCTAAAATAAAGCCCGAAGGTAGTTCGAAATCCAGCAGATCTAAATAAACTTAGCTACCTGCATTAACGGCAAATTATAAGAAAAGTACCCCGAGAGCTTGCTGTTAAATTGGAATAGTGATTGTCAGCGTTCCAGCCAGCAGCCGTGTAAAAGCTCCCAAGAATATGCTCGAGATAAGATCTCATAGCAGGATCAAACTTGTGGAAAGTAATTTTGAAGAATAAGCTCCGGATACAATTGATCTTAATTGACTGTGGTAAATGAATATAATGAGAAATAAACGCAGAGAGGCTAAATTTTCACATAAATAGCCTATTCTTCGCAACAGTTTCTTCTCTGTCTTCTAAACATAGCCTTCAATTAAACAAGATTTCTCCACGAAATCATCAACGAACAGTCGCTAATTCAGGAGTTCACCAGCCACACAGCGCCGCGCCACAGCCACAGCCATCGCCAGAGCGCCGCAGCAGTAACAAAAATTCCCAAAAAAAATTACTCCCAGCAGCCAGGTTCAATAATTTTTGTTTTTACTTCACCAATATCTCCCTTTTTGTCTTCTTTCATATAGTTATTCACAATGCCTAAATCAAAAAGATCCAAGCTCAGTACGTTTTATGGCAATTTGTTGAATGAGTAAACTGCTAATTCATAGTCACCTTGACGAAGACCCAGAAAAAGGGACGTGAGGGAAAGGAAACTTTGTATGCACAGATCCGGGAATGTTTGGAGATTTACAAATATGTAAGACCATAGTACTGGCCTAATTATTCAAACTGATATTAACAACGGAAAGGTGTGGGTGTTTGATGTGGCGAATATGCGAAATTCTTTCTTGAAAGACGTTCGTCGGCAATGGGCAGGAAGCAGGTATGTCAAATTACCGTCTTCTTCAATATGAAATGAATCATTAACAATTTCCAAAGGTTGCTTTTCGGACGAACAAAGGTCATGGCAAAAGCTCTGGGTTTAACTCGCGAAGACGAAGCTCGCGATGGTCTCAGCAAACTCTCCAAATACGTTAAGGGCGCCGTCGGTCTTCTCATGACGAACGAATCTCCCGAAAGTGTCAAGTCTTACTTTGAAGAATACTCTCAGACAGATTTCCCCCGTGCTGGACAGGTTGCTACTGTAGACTTCACACTTCCAGCCGGCATAATATACTCTCGCGGTGGACAGATTGCCGCTGAAGACGATTTACCGCTACCTCACTCTTTAGAGAGCACGCTCCGAGTTCAATTAGGAGTTCCTACTACTCTCAAGAACGGAAAAGTTACAATTGAAAACGACTTCGTGGTCTGCCGTGAAGGAGACGTTTTAGATGCAAAGCAGACTCGTTTACTGAAGCTCTTTGGCATTGCATGCGCGGAATTCAAAGTCAGCCTGGTGGCTTACTGGGAAGATGGCACTGTCCATGTTATCGAGGAGCCGGCTGAGAAGAGTGGCGATGTTGAAATCGATAATAGATCAGATGACGAGTAAAACATATTTGACACACTATGATTGACTTTTTTCCTTTTTGGGCTGATATTACAAAAGTATTACTGGGTTGTAACGTTATTTTGCTAGTTTGGGTTGATTGTAATTTTCATTTATTAATGTAGCTAAATCATAAGTTTTGTACATTTATGCAATATACACATGACATGTTGGTCAACTATAACTTTTTACTTCTTTCTGAGATTGTAGTATACACGCCAAAGAAATCCAAATTCTTCATTCTTTAGTGATCTGTAAAATTGTCTTCTTGACAAAACTTTCAAAGAGAAACTCAAGCATATCTTGCTCGTTTACTGTACCTATCGTCATCAGCTGGGTCCCCTCGTCGTTCGCTTCTGCGGTCATCCCGTCTATCGGAGCCATGTCTGTCACGTCTGTCGTCGCGACGACTGTCATGATGTCTGTCTCTAGTGCTATGATCCTCTCGAGCATAACGTTCTCCACGACCACCCCTGTCCCCACGACCATCTCGGTCACCCCTACCATCCCTACCATCCCTATCTCTTCGGCTTCGATCTCTATCGCTTCGTGGGCCGGTAGGATATTCGGGCGCACCTCCATTGTCTCTACCGCCAAACCCACCTCTGAAATTCTCTTTCTCTCGAGGTCTGTCTCTTCCACGATCCCGCTCTCTGTCACGAGCATCACCAGCATCACGCGCTAATGGTCGAATCAATCCAGCCTTGGTGTAATGACGACCACCCAAGCCACCACCTAACCGTCTTGGTTTCCAGTTCTTGACGGTTCTACCGCGCTCAACATCTACCAAAATTCTCCGGTTTTTGATTCGAGTTCCGTTTAACTCTTTATATGCAGTTCGCATATCTTGTTCACGCGCAAACACAGCAAATGCATACCCGCGTGATTTACTTGATGTTTTGTCGCGTACTATACGTATCTATGAACAGCATGTCAGCACTTTTTGACGACCACAAACATAAGATAAAACTTACTCTCTCCACTCTTCCAAATTTGCTCAATTCATCGTCGAGATCTTTCTCTGTTACATCGTATGCAAGTCGTGAGATAAACAATGTTTGGAAAGGGTCGCCCTTGACAAGAGGGTCTTTCTTTGGGTCCCCTGTACGAGTATATTAGCATATGCAATGGATTTCCATAACAAAAAAAATCACAAATATAATCATACAATTGTTCAACCCTTCCTCGAGTCGCTTCTGATGTTGTTCCTTTTTCTCCTTCTTTCGTCGCTCAAGCTCCTCAGTTAGACTTTCAGTAGGAGTATAGGATGGATCTGGCGTATTTAAAACCTCAAGGTATTTAGCAACACCTGATATACGAGCAGTGGTTCTATGTTCGGGTGCAACATCAGTCGGAGGAAGATATCGAAGCGGAGGTCGAGGAGCAAATAAAGCAAGAAGCGGGGGCGGTAATTTATCGGTCTGTCATATATCAATTAGCCAAACAAATCTTATAATACAATCAATATAATTTACCATTATTCAATAGAAATGTGGAAATAGGCCACATTTACTGATCCTGAGTAGGATGATATCAGATGAGCTTGAAGCCTCCTGAGTTTTTGCTCAGGGACATCTTTAACTTTTAACCCAACCCAGTAGACCCAATAGAGCCGAAACCATTCATCACATCAATTTTCGCCAGTTTTTGAAAATACTGATATTTTTAATGAAAAATCATAGCCGCTTAATTCATTCAAAAAAAGTTTAAGATTATGTAAAGCTGGAACGTTTTATGTGGTCGTAACGTTTTCAGGTGTGATGGCCGATTTTTTGTGCAAAAAGGATCTATGATGGAACAGAGAACTATCCAAAAATCTTTATATTGCACCTAATAATACAAAACTTAAAAAGACAAACAATCAACAATATATACTTCCTCACTACCATATTAAAAGTACACTGTAAATATAATTCAATTCAACGAGATCATGTTTTATTCCTCGTCACTTCCATTGTCTTCATCTTCATCGCTGTTTACAAGTTCGTCGTCATCAACACTTTGTGTAGCGCCCGTAACGTCCTCTTTTCGATAAAGATGCTTTCCAAGGATTTTATTCATTGTAAACATGTGTGTTTTGTCACCGAATATTGGACGCATACGATCGTCACATAGAATTTCTCGTTTGTCATTCGGATTTTGTAGATCATTTTCTTTAATGTACTCCCACAGTGCCTTTACGCATTCTGGTCGGGAAAGCTACAATATATAGTTAGTTAAGGACTCGTTATATGTTGAGAAAAGAAGATATTTACCTCTGATTGACCCAGGAAGTCGGCAAGCGGAGCACTAAGAAGCATTTTGGCGTTAAACGGATTATTCCGATTCACCTTCCTCTTCTTTCCGTCTTTGTTTTTTTTATCTGTACTACTCGAAACCTTTCTTTTAGGCTTTGCGACTGCTCTCGTTCGTCCTCCTCTTCCCTGATTCAGTTCTTTGTGCAATTGCTCCGCAATTTCAGCATCAGTCAACGCGGCAGACGATTTAGGGCCCGGTGAATGCGACCTTCGCTCTTTCTTTACACTAGAAGAACCATTTGCTGAACTTTTTGAAGATTTAGCTTCTGCCTTAACTTTTGCCGGTTTCGCACTCCTTTGCCTCTCTTCTTCAATTCGGTCTTGTGTGGCATGAAATCGTTCTACTATTGTCTCGTCTATATCTTTCTGAAAAGAAAAGTTAGCATTTATACAATTCAAACACTTTCCAACCACGAATATTCCAAAATAGTTACCTTATAAGTCGAAAGATCAACATCATAAATAGCTTGTATAGCATTTCGGATCCTTCGTGCTGTTATATGCTCCAGATCAGCTTTCGAAAGAATAGCCTACTTAAAGTTAGTTTACTTTTTCCTGACGAAGAAAGAAAGGCCAGAGAAGTCAATAAAATTGGACATACGTCAATCATTGGCACATATGGCTGAGAATCGAATGGCTCTGGCGGTATCGTTGGCATTGTCGTATATATCGATGTTGTAAGATCAACACTTGCTATTATGACAAAAATATACGATAGTTAATCGCGTGCCCTACAAAGTTCAGTTACACCGTCTATTGCACTGAACCTACCCTTGCAAATGTAGATCTAGTAGTTCTCCTGAACAGAATTGTTTTATTATTTTTTATACAATCTCAAGCAGATAGTAATTTTTAGTAGACTCTGCATCTATCAGATTTTGAATTTTAATTTTCGTTACTTCCACGACGCATCAAAGTTACTGCCACTAAATCGGAATCAAAGGCTCGCTTGCAATAGCAAAGAATGTATGATCTCACAGGACCAGATGGAGTAGCTGGTTTATCTGTGTTTTTTTAATTGTCTGAAAAATTTGTATCATATACGTTGGCAGCCATGCATTATTTCCAATCATGACTGGCAAATTGTGTAACTACATATCATGTTGCTGAATCTCAATCTCCTTTCAAGCTACAACTTTTTCTCTTTTGATAGTTCACCAAATCAGGTTTCATCTCTTTTCACTGTGAGATTCTCACAAGATTCTCACAAGGTTCCCACAGGGCTCTCACAAGTTTCTCAAGATCACGGCAAAATATAAACATCCCGTTGTTGAGCTCAAATGAGATTCCATTTTATTAATTTACACATGCAGCAAAACCAGAATCATAATGCTTTTAATCATCCATAATCAAAAATAAAGATACACTGAACAATCAGTATAACTCAAGTAGTTTATTTCTTATGTCTAGGCTTTTTGGCTTTTCCAGACTTTGCACTCTTGCCAGTACCAGCAGGCTTTGGTCCTCCTTTCCGACTTCCAGCCTCAGCGGCCAGTGTAGTATGATGTCTAGCCAGCTTCTCCATATGCTCATCGCTCTTGACCATCTCGGCAAAGTAATCCTCAGGACGAGCAAACGGAACCTTATCTTTGATTAAAATGCTTCGGCCTTTGGTAGCGGCTTCCAGAGCTTGGTTGTAAAATGCCAACTCTCTCTGCAAATCATTGTCGACATCTTCAATTGTAGTTTCTTCAGGTGCAGTTAATGTCATGTGCTCATAAAATGTCATTGAGGAATAAGGTAGTGCAATAGATGAAAGAGATGCTGAAAGGGCTTTGGTGTTGTTGATAGTCAAACGTTGGTAAGGCACGTAGTCTTTAGCACCTCCTTCTTCGTCATCCTCGTCTTCAGAATCGGTTGGAACATCAGATAATGGGATTCCTTCTTCCTCATCCTCCTCATCGTCCTCCTCCTCTTCTTTCTCCTCCAATGCGCGTTTCTTCGACTTCTTTTCATCCTTCTTAGTTTCAGGTTCCTTCTTCTTTGTCACCTTCTCTTCTACTTTTTGTTGAGCTTTGGCAGCACTCTTCTCTGCTTTCTTCTTTTTATCGGAAACCTGCTTTGCTTTAGCCTCAGCGGCAGCTTTGATTTCTTTAGCAATTGCTTTAGCATCCTCATCGTCCGATTCAGAATCGCTTGAGAGACCGTCTTCGATATTAGCAGTGTCAATTAGACGCTGAAGTTCATTTTTAAGGTCATCGTCGTCGTCTTCAGCATCACCTTCAGCGTACTCCTCATCAGACTCGGAGTCCTCTTCGGCATCAATCTCCATCTCCTCATCATCCTCCTCCTCCTCTTCTTCCTCTTCTTCAACAGGAGCAGGCTTTGACTTCTTCTGCTTTTTATTATCTTTCTTTTCTAAAACAGCCTCAGTCTTAGCACGTTTACTACTCCTCTCTTCATTCGCATTAGATTTCGAAGGCTTGGAAACAGGTGTGTTCACAGCGTTTTTCTTTGACGGAGCTTGCTTGTGCTTTTGTTTGATCCTCATCTCCTCCTTGAGCTTTTTGTGATCAACACCCCGTTCGCGGTCCAAAGCAGCTTTTAATTTGCTAACCATTTTCAAAAATACTTCGAAATGAGAATTATTGAAGAATCGAAAAAAAGGGTGAGCTTATTTTCTATGATACAAATCCCAAAGCTTTCGAAATTTTTTTCGAAGTCCCAATCATCAAAAATGTATTGGGTTAGGGTCATCATTCAGCCGCACGCACTCCTCATTCTAAGAGTCCATTTCTATGGCCCTAGAGAGAAAAACGAGATAGTGGGCTACAAAGAAAGTCGGCAGTGATCTTTATTACACTCATGACAAGAATCAGTTATATTTCTAGTAGCCCAACGTAAAGTACACATACAAGAGCTAAAATACAATATTACAAGAATTCAACTAAATACCCTATGATAACCATCTCTTCCAACAAAACATAAACGTACAATTCATCTTTGCACACTAATCTATTTTCGCCCATTGACTAGTAAAAATATACTTTCCTTCAAGTCCTCAGATTGATAGTAATCAGCTCGCCTGACTTCTTCATTCTGGAATTCCCTGTCACCTAATACGATTTCAAGATCACGAGATTGACTGCCAATCCATCTGTTAATGAAACCAGCAGGATCACTGCTCATTTGAGTGAAGAAGTCACGTCTTAGTTTGGAATTCTCAAGCTCCTGAATAGCTAATCCAATCTGTTCGTCTAAGGCATGAATCTCGTCTTGACGGTCATACCAGTTTGTGATTACAGATTGTAGCTGCTGACGTTGCGGACTGTCAACTTCTACCATTATTTCACGAGTCAGTTGGTTTCCTTGAGTCATCGAATCTTTATCGACCCGAATAGTAAAGTCCACAATGACAGGATCCAGAGGCAGTAAATGAGGAGCGACAAAATCAATTAATTGTGCAAAAGACAGACGATCTTGATTATTGAAGATCTCACGAAGCGCGTCATCTAAATGAATCGTTCGCTTATCATCAGGATCTTGCAATTTGTGAAACTTCACATATTGCCATAGACCCATGACGACCTCCTGACGAGTCTGCTCTTGTAAACCACCCAAAACATTCGAAAGCGCTGCCGAAAGTTTATATCGTTCAGGAGAAGTAGCCAAGTAAAAAGAAATTCGTGCATTGACGTCTGAGTCACCTTTCCGCTTTACATCGACAATATCTAACTGTGGTTGAGGTGGGACTCCGGTCTTTGACTGAGAACTCCAAACGACAACATTGCCTTCAGGATATAATTCTTTGGAGCGATCTAATTCAACAGCAATGCTTTGGAAGAAAGAAGTAAATTTTCGATGGTTGGGATCGTCAACTGGAGTGTGATCATCAACTAGGTGGCCTTGAATCTGTAAAACCCATGATGGGATTGTGCCAATATCGAAATCAAAAGCGTTTCCGTCCAGATGATCAACAGTTTGCCACGGCTGATCTATAGTTGTGTTTGAGATAGTAAGTAGTAATTTTCGTCGTTCCTAATACTGCATTAGCCATACTCTCAAGTAATAAACATAGTAGAAATACCCACCTTGGTGCCTTTTGCCAACATATCTTCGACATCCAAGCGCTTACGACTAATGGTAGCATCGATACTCTGTTCAACTTCCTGCAAGTCCTTGTATAATTTCGCTTCAGGGATCAGCGCTTGTACTTTGGGTGGAATATTTCTCTCAACTGGTCGTCTCACGAAGCGCTTGTCCATTTGAGACGGTGCTTGTTGAACATGTGCTGGGGGAGGCGCGCCATGAGGATGAAGATGCGTCGGGGCAACGGGAGGCTGAACAGGCGCGTAAGGACCCGGTCTTTGGGCCGGTTTTCTGTGAACCCGGTTTGGCTGCCGTGGAGCTTGCTGTGGATAATAACTCATAGTAAAATGCGCCTAAACAATGGCTACAACAAACAATACGCGCTCCAAGACTTTTAGTAAAGGAGTAGCAAGAAAGGGTTTACAACAACTTATAGACACGTGATATTTTGAGTGACATCTGAGACCACAACTTCTATCTTCCACTACAGAGCGCACATAAGCAGTTTCACTAACTGTTAGAACTGATTCAACGCGACAACTGTCAGTGAGTTCTTTATCTTTGTGATCAGAGATAAATTGAAATTAACAAAGATGGTTGCTGCTGTTTCGCCTTTGGAATTAGCGCGTGCTGCTACGAAAAACAATGATCTCGCCAAAGCCGAGCACCTGTACAGAGAGATCCTCTCGCAGCCAGCAGGAACAAGCGAGAAAGCCATAGCGACACAGGAAACTGCTCTTTACGAGCTTGGTACTTTATATCGTGATCACAAGTAAGTTGTTTGGTGGGAATTTCTATGATCGATCAAATGCTGACCACGGGTGTCCGTGTTTAGAAAGATCAATGAGCTGGAGGAGCTTGTGCGGTCATCGCGATCAATCATGTCGGGCCTCGCAAAATCGAAAGTGGCCAAGATAAGTATGTGTTTATCAACCTTTTGGTACTGTTTGCGCCTTTGCTTATTACTCTCGCCTGTAGTACGTACATTGATCGACTTATTCACTACTATTCCTGATACCGTCGACACTCAAATTCGTGTGACCAAAGAATGCATTGAATGGGCTGTTTCCGAGCGTCGAAACTTTTTACGGCAGAGTCTCGAAACTCGTCTTGTGTCTTTATATATTGAAAGTGGAGCTTATTATGATGCGTTGAACCTAATCAACACTTTGTTAAAGGAGTTGAAACGTCTGGACGACAAAATGGTTCTTGTCGAGGTTGAACTTTTCGAGAGTAAAGTATACCACGCTTTGAGAAATATACCAAAGAGCAGAGCTGCTTTGACGAGTGCGCGAACCAGTGCAAACGCTATCTACTGGTATGTCCACAGTATCCCAAAGTCATAGATTAATGCTGACATATCCTAAGCCCTACATTGATGCAAGCCAACTTAGATATGCAGAGTGGCATTCTTCACGCGGAAGATAAGGACTTTAAGACTGCGTATGTAGTTTCGAAGAATGGGTACTGATAGATGATTAACATAATGCAGATTTTCGTACTTCGTGGAAGCCTTAGAAGGTTACTCCAGTCAAGAAGATGCACGAGCTATTTCAGTTCTCAAATACATGCTTCTGTGCAAGATTATGCTCAATCTTAACGAGGATGTTCATTGTATGTGTTATTTTTGGAAGGCTGGTTTTGGATGACGATCTAACGGTTTTTTAGCGCTTCTGGGAGGCAAGATGGCACAAAAGTACGCAGGACGCGATATTGAGGCCATGAAAGCTGTTGCTTCTGCCCATTCCAACCGAAGCTTGAAAGAGTTTGAGGAAGCTCTCAGTACATACAACACTGAGCTTTCGTCGGACCCTATCATCCGATCGCACTTCACATCGCTGTACGACACACTGCTTGAGCAGAACTTGGTCAGAGTTATCGAGCCATTTTCGTGCGTGGAGATTACGCACGTTGCGGAAGTTGTAGGACTTGACACACGTCAAGTGGAGGGAAAACTCAGTCAAATGATTTTGGACAAGGTGTTTTATGGAGTGCTTGATCAAGGCAACGGATGGTTGACCGTGTTTGAGGAGCCTCGGGAAGACGCGACATACGTAGCCGCGCTCGAGACAATTCGACATATGACGACTGTGGTGGACTTGCTCTACGAAAAGGCGTCGAAACTAAACTAGTCAGACGACGCACGACGCATTGTCGATCAATTGAATGGACTGCGCGCTATTTACAAGATGCCTGTTTGGGCCTGAACATAGGTTAAATTCTCGTAATCTTAGCGGTTGTAAAGGATTAAACTCTCTCGGCTGTTTTGCGCCTGGAAACAGTCAGGACGCAGTTCTGGAAGGCACATGCTGTGGCGGTGCGCATAGCAACGCGGTTTGGGTTTCGTATCACCAGGGCCGAGGGCTTTGTGTCTCCTGTACATATGCGCACTGAAATGCGCGTGTTCTGATCCCCCAGTCGCCAGTCACTCTATCACGCCGGCTACCTCTCACGCTTCTTTTCTTCCTTTAATCACCCCCGTTTCAGGCTTTTTAATTGATAGAAGCAATGGCCAGTATTACTCCTAACGTGCCTAGCGCTTCCGATCTTCCCCGGCCGAAGCACCGTGTAAGTATCAGTCTGTGAGATGCAGCTATTGATCGTCGTCTGATTCTAACTGGTATCGATCTTTAGCGTACGCCTACTGGATTTTCTCCAAAGGAGATTAAGAATCTTGAAGCGTCGATCCCCTCTGCTTCTCGCCAGCTCTGGCAGCAGTTTGGTGTGACTGAGTTCCAGGACAAAGAAGAATTCCAGGTACGAGTCTTCTGCTACTATATCGCTCAATGCTAGCCACATGCTACGCTCACTGTGCCTCCAATTGCTCATTTTTGGCGCAATTGATTTTTCTTTGCTACTCGAAGGCCCTCTTAGCATTCATCTCTACGTGTCCAACAATCAATTGACCCTTGGATGATGCTTTGAGCGGCTCTTCGTGGCAGATGACCAGCCTTGAGTGCGCCACACTGACGTTGTGCGGTTAGCGTGCGCCGCCACACGCTAATCTACCTCTGACGTCATTGCAAGTCCGGGCGGCTCACGTCCTGCGCTAGACAGCGGCTTTGAGTGGCCTTCTCTGTTCGCGACTGAACTGACACCTGTTTCACAGAAAGAGTTTATTCGACATGTCGAGACCACTCTCGCGCGTTCTATGTTCAACTGCGATGACCTCGCTGCCTACCTCGCTGCCTCCCAGGCTATCCGTGACCGCTTGATTGTTGCCTGGAACAAGACCCAGCAGAAGCAGACCACCAAGGACCAGAAGCGTATCTACTACCTTTCGCTCGAGTTCTTGATGGGCCGTGCTATGGACAATGCTATGCTTAACGCTGGCGTCAAAGACATTGCAAAGTGTGAGTGATCTTATCGATTGTCTATTCACTTAGATTCTAATAAGCTACAGCCGGTGTCGATGACCTTGGATTCAAGATCGAGGACTTGCTCGAGCAGGAACCCGATGCGGCTCTTGGAAACGGTGGTTTGGGGCGTCTTGCTGCTTGCTTTGTTGATTCAATTGCCTCCACCAACTACGCTGGATGGGGATACGGTCTCCGATACCAGTATGGTATCTTCAAGCAGCAGATTGTTGACGGATACCAGGTTGAGTCTCCTGACTACTGGCTTGCATTCTCTAACCCTTGGGAAATTCCCCGTTACGAAATTGCGGTTGATGTCATGTTCTACGGATACACTCGTAAGTACACCAACGACAGCGGCAAGACCGTCAGCGTTTGGGAAGGTGGTGAGCAAGTTCAGGCCATTGCCTACGACGTTCCTGTTCCTGGTTATGACACCGATACCACCAACAACTTGCGTCTTTGGGCTAGTAAGCCTACCCGTGAGTTCGATTTCGAGAAGTTTAACTCTGGTGACTACGAGAGCTCTGTTCGGGAGTCACAGAAGGCTGAAACCATCTCCGCCGTCTTGTACCCCAACGACAACTTTTACAGCGGAAAGGAGCTTCGTTTGAAGCAGCAATATTTCTGGGTTGCTGCTTCGCTTAACGATATTGTTCGTCGTTTCAAGAAGACTCATCGTCCTTGGTCTGAGTTCCCTGACCAGGTTGCTATCCAGCTTAACGACACTCACCCTACTATTGCCGTTGTTGAACTCCAGAGAATTTTGGTTGATATGGAGGGACTTGAGTGGGACGCTGCATGGAATATCGTCACTAGCACTTTCGGTTACACTAACCACACCGTTCTCCCTGAGGCATTGGAGAAATGGCCTGTTCCTCTTTTTGGAAACCTTCTCCCCCGTCACCTTGAGATTATTTACGATATCAACCTCTTCTTCTTGCAGAAGGTTGAGAAGATGTTCCCCAAAGATCGTGAGATTCTTTCTCGTGTCTCCATCATTGAGGAATCCTCTCCCCAGCAAGTTCGCATGGCTTACCTTGCCATTATTGGATCTCATAAGGTTAACGGTGTTGCTGAGCTTCACTCTGATCTCATCAAGTCCACAATTTTCAAGGATTTCGTTGCCATCTATGGTGCCGACAAGTTCACTAACGTCACCAACGGTATTACCCCTCGTCGTTGGTTGCACCAGGCTAACCCCAAGCTTTCTGAGCTGATTGCTTCCAAGGTTGGCAACTACAACTTCTTGAAGGATCTTAACCTTCTTAAGAAGATCGAGCCTTTTGCCCACGACCCCGAGTTCCAGGCTAAATGGGCTGAGATCAAGCGATTCAACAAGGCTCGTCTGGCCGCTCACATTAAGAAGCACAATGGCATTGATGTCTCGCTTGATGCTCTGTTTGACGTTCAGGTTAAGCGTATTCACGAGTACAAGCGTCAACAGATGAACATTTTCAGCGTCATCCACCGCTACTTGACCATTAAGGCGATGTCCGAGGAGGAGAAGAAGGAAGTTACTCCTCGTGTTTGCATCTTCGGAGGAAAGAGTGCGCCTGGATACTACATGGCTAAGACCATTATCAAGCTTATTAACTCTGTCAGCGAGGTTGTTAACAACGATGCTGATATTGGTGAGCTTCTCAAGGTTGTTTTCATTGCTGATTACAACGTTTCCAAGGCTGAGATTATCATCCCCGCCTCTGATATCTCGCAGCACATTTCCACCGCCGGCACTGAAGCCTCCGGTACTTCAAACATGAAGTTTGTCTTGAACGGTGGTCTTATTCTTGGTACTGTTGACGGTGCCAACATTGAGATCACTCGCGAGATTGGAGATGAAAACATCTTCCTCTTTGGTCACCTTTCTGAGTCTGTTGATGACCTTCGTCATCAGCGCAGATTCAACAACACTCCCATCAACCCTGACCTCCAGAAGGTCATTGATGCGATTGAGAGCAACATGTTTGGTGACAAGGATATTTTCGGCAGTCTTGTGTACTCAGTCACTGGAAACAGAGACTACTACCTTGTCAGCGACGATTTCCAATCGTACCTCGAGGCTCAGAAACTTGTTGACAAGGACTTCAAGAACAAGGATGTCTGGACTAGCAGATCTATTACCGCTGTCGCAAACATGGGATTCTTCTCTTCTGACAGAGCTATCAACGAGTACGCCGAGTCTATCTGGAACATCGAGCCCGTTGCTTAATTATGTTAAATCTTTTTGGCCATCTCGAAAGATGGCTGGGAAATTGTGTTCAGTCAGTTTTAGTCATTTATTATTAGATTCGTTTTGATATAATGGTTTTTTTGGAAAACATTAGAGTGGTGTATTGATTATGTCTATTCTTCTGTTCAAGATTTTATGGTTTGTGAGAGCATGCTTCAATGCTTGCGCTAGCCTTGTTTTTTCCTACAAAGGCAGATATATTTAATGTATCGTAAATTATAGTGAGCATTAAAGTTGTCTTTTGTAAAATAATAGATATTTCTATCAATAATTGGTTGCTTTCTGTAGGATTAGTTGGTTGTACGACTAAAGTGATCAATCTAGTTATTGTAGTCACGTGAAAAAGCTGATTTACGCGTTGACCAGATGCGCGACGCGTCTCAGTCGCGCTTTGTATTTCTTCCAACTGGAGACGAAGTCCTGGTCCAGCATTGATTTCCCGCTGTTGTATAAAGTGTTAAGCCTTTTCACTGCTGATTTGGCGTTATACAGAGCAGTTTAGTTAAAAGGTATGCTTAGGTCTGACAATAGAAGACTCATTAAGAGCACGCGCTAGATCGAACAAAGCGTAGTAGCTGAATTTTGGCGCTTTCGCTAACAATCCTCTTCAGTTGAGCTGTATTATGCAACACTGTATTTGAAACTCTACAGAGATAGTTTAATAGTTTATTTGTGTTTTTCCAATTCAGAAAGATTGTTTGCATCGTCTGTGGCTTGTTGACGGAGGAACTACGTGATGGAAGTACTAAAATTCGACAAAGCGCTGGCACCGAAAGCCGGAAAGCCAATTGCTATTGGAGAGTTGCTGAAAAGACTTCAGGTACGGTGTTGTGCTTTGGATACATATTGAATGCGAATGTTGACTGTTTTTGTTCTCCAGCTTGTTCATGATGAGTTGCAACGATTCAATCAGGGCGCGGTCGATCTCGACAGTATGCAGAAAGTCGCAAAGGAACTTGTTTCTACAAATCTTCTTCGTCATAAAGACAAAGGGGTGCGAGCATTTACTGCCTGTTGTTTGGCTGATATTCTACGACTGTTTGCACCTGATGCTCCTTACACTATGCCACAACTTCAAGTAGGTCTTGTTAGTTATTTTTGTTCAGTTAAAGAGATATTGACGCGAGGTAGATGATTTTTGATTTATTCGTCAAGCAGCTTAAAGAGCTTGCAAACACTGAGTCACCATACTTCCAGCAATACTGCTACTTGTTAGAGAGTTTGTCTCAAGTTAAAAGTATAGTGCTTGTTGCCGATTTGCCAAACAGTGAAGATGTTATGAACGAGATATTTGGAAGCTTTTTCGATACAGTTAGGTAAGAGACAATTACAAAAACCATGACTTTTGAAGGGTAAACTGACGTCATTTACAGACCTGATGTTATGAAGAATCTGGAGTTTCAAATGGGTGAAATCTTAGTCCAGCTAATTGAAGAAGCTCCAGTCATCTCTCAAGATATTGTTGCTATGATTCTAGCTCAATTTCTACGGCCAATTGCAATGACTCAGACCTCCAAAGCATCCAACGGAAAAGTTCAGACTCAACTAGCACAACTACCTCCCGCTTATAATATGGCAAAGACAATCTGCATCAACTGCAGTGATCGAATGTCGCGACATATCGCTCAGTATTTCATTGAAGCTACTTATGGGTTGACTACAAAGTCGTCTGGTGACGAAATCTCTGAATCAGAATTGTCTGAACTGAAAAAAGCACACAATCTGATGGTTGAAATATGGAAAGCATGCCCGGAGGTTTTGCAATCGTCAATTCCTCAATTAGAGCAAGAAATTATGACTGAAAATACTCAGATCCGATTACTTGCCACTCACACAGTTGCTATGATTGCTGGGGAGATACCGGGAAGAGTCAATTTCATAACAGCACAATCATCATGCTGGGAAACTTGGCTTGGGCGACAAAATGATAAGAGTGCTCTGGTGAGAGCAAAATGGGCTGAAGGTTGTGCGTTTATTATTGGCAATCGTGTGGATATTGTCGATGGTATGGTCGAGGGTATTGCAAAGTCTTTAATTGACACCGATGAACGAGTTCGCCTTGCCACTTGCAAAGCGATTGGGCAGTTAGATTATCAGACCATTTTGCTAAAATTCAGAAACGACAGTGTCTTAAATAATCTTTCGGAAAGATCAAGAGATCGAAAGTACAACGTACGCGCAGAAGCAATTCATGTTCTTGGTGACATTTACGATATGGCGGCAGAAGACATTGCGAATCAAGATCCAAATGTGATCACTCAGTTATCATGGATTCCCAACCGTATTTTGGATTTACTTTATGTGAATTCGAAAGAAACAACTTTGTTAATGGATCTATGCATATATGAACAACTACTACCGATAGAGCTTGACGATAAGAAGAGAGTAACGCGTATGCTTTGTGTGCTCAAGTATCTCGAAGAGAAAACAAAGAAGGTCTTTATGGCACTATGTACCCGGCAGAAGCAAATGGCTACTTTTCTTCAAAACTTTATTGCTTGTTGCGAAAAGTACAATGGCGGAGTCACCGACGACGACAGTACTGCAGAAGAATTGAAGACAAAGCTGGATAGAGCTATTAAGTATGCTGCAGATCAAATGGCTGATAGTACGAAAGCTGCATCCCATCTGGAAAAGTTTGTTAAACTGAATGATCGACGAATTTACAAGCTAATGAAAGACTGTATCAGTTCTGATTCTGACTATAAAACAGTTGCGAAAGCGATAAACGAGCTCAAAAATCGAATCAATCAGTCATCGTCTGCGATTATAGAAACTATTTTGATTTTGATGTACAGAAGCAGTCAACTTTGGTATAATCGAAGTAATATTTCTACGATTATCGAGATTTCTAAAAGCTCTTCTGATCCATTAAATTCAGTGGCTCAAGAGACTCTTAAAAATATCTCGGAAGTGATGCCTCAGGTTTTAAAAGTTCATATGCAAGATCTTACTCAGGAGATTTCACAAAATGAACCTGGTTTCCTCGGCAGCGTTGACACACTCAAAGCGTGCTCCGGATTTGCAAAAAAATATCCTGATGATTTACCACAAGACCAACAGTTTCTTGATTCCTTAGTCAAGTTTGCTACAAAGGCATCCCCTGGTGAAGCAAAACATGCCGTGAATATATTATTGCACAGTAAAAAGAAACTTGCTATGGCATATGCTCGCGATTTACTGGCTTCATGTACAAAGTTCGATGTTGATGATCAATACTTTCTTTCGCAAATGGCTGCTTTAGCTGAGTTAGTCAAAGGTGCTCCAAGTATTGTCAACATTGAGATCGACAATATTACTAGTTTTTTGATCAAAGAAGTCTTACTGAAAAACCGCAAGCAAGCTTCTGAAGATGATAAAGATTGGATTGAGGATGAACAATTAGAGGATGAATGTAAAGCAAAACTTCTGGCATTGCGGATATTAGTCAATCGATCACGAGCAGCTGAAAACTCTGAAGCAGCAGTAGAGATAGCTCGTCCTGTGCTGAAATTATTAAACTCGCTTATAGTCAACGGTGGAGAGATGGCAAAAGAGGCAAATACACCATTACATTTCAAAGCTAGATTACGACTTGCTGGTGGTTTATTCTTACTGAAACTCGCAAAGATACCAATTTATGATCGTATGATCTCTCCAAAAGATATCAACCATATGGCAATTTTAGTCCAGGATAAGGATTTCCAAGTTCGACAGTCCTTTGCTGATAAGTTGAAACAATATTTAGCGCAGGATTTGTTACCGGAGAGATATATTCCAATTGTGTTTTTGATGGCTTATGAACCTGAAACTGAAGTTAAGGAAGAACTAGTTACCTGGATTAGAGCTAGATTAGCTAAACAGCGTATGTTTCGTACCGAATCTTTATTTTTTGCTAGTATAATAACACAAGTACAGAGCAGCAGAAAAGCACAACACTGGAAAAATGCTTTCCTCGCTTACTACATTTACTCGCGCATCATCCAGATTATGGATCAGAGGCTGATGACTTGCTGGATTTTGCCCAATACATAGTATTCTATTTGAATGCAACATTAACTGAAGAAAACATTTCTTTAATTTTTTATTTTGCTCAAAGAGTGAAACAAGTTCGCGACGCTGTTACTCCAGAGAATAGTGAAGTAAGTTTGCTGTACAGAATTTGTTTGTCTAGATTGTTAACGATAACTAGCGACTTTATTACTTGTCCGACTTATCTCAAGCTATAATTCGTCAATTCGAAGATGCGCATGGCTGGCCTATGCAAACATGGCCCGGAAAAGTTCCACTTCCAGGAGATTTATTTAAAGCGATGCAGTCATCTAGCGACGCGCAGAAAATAGCGAGAACTTCGTTTTTACCTGATGGCGTTGTTGAGAAACTACCAGCTTTAGTCAAAGTACGGGCGCAAAAAGCAAAAGTGGTGCAACAGGTCACTGTGGTTGGATCTGCTACGACTGCTGAAAATACAGCTCCAAAAGCTGCTGCAAGTAAAAAGGTAAGCACATGTTTATTCATTGGCAAAATATCAATTTGAATGCTAATTTAATGTTTCTTTTAGCGTAAATCTACAGAAACAGCTACCCGGAAGAAGAAGAAACTTCCAGCTGCATCAGACGATGAATGGGATGGCTCATAAATATCTTCATTGCTTTTAAAAGAAAAAAAAAGATGGATGAAGAAATGTAAGATAGCGATGGATTTTTTTTTACTGCTGCGTGGCTGAGGTTTGAAGTCAATCTAATGGAACTGATGGAGTTAAAAGTTATGAGATTCAGCTTGAATGTATATGAATATGTAAATTCGCTTTAATAAAGATAATGACTCTGAACATTTTATGCAGTTTATAGACCAGCTCAAGATTTTCAAGTCTCTGTGTGTGCCGTGTAAGCAAAAACAGTACCAATTCATAGCAAGATCCAGCGGCTAAAGTCGAACTAGTTTCGAAAAGACAACTGTATACAGAGCTTAGCCTCAGGGGTAGGCGGGCGGAGTCAACTTTAATCACAAATCCAAAAAGACGGATCACACAGATTACGTCCACCGCTCGATCTGACAGAGAATAGCATTACACACAAAGAAGAACACTTGCAGAACAGTGCTGACTGTCAGATAAGGTACCATGAACCTGGTTACTACGTTAGTGCGGGTTGACTGTATATAGTGTGTATGTAACTTCATCTTAAGTCGGTCAGGTTGTGTGTGTAATCACCCAGTGGGAGAGAACTCTGAATAAGCAATGAATGGCAATCCGGATTTCAACTCTCTCAATTCTCCAAACTACCAGTTTTACGATTTTGATGGAGGCGATGACGGTGTAATATTGCAGTTGCTGGAAGGGGCTTTAACTTCGCTACCAGACCAGTTCAACGCAGTTGCTGACAATGACGGAGATGGTTCGTTATGGAGAGATGAGATATCGCTCAGCTCATCAAAATATAATGAGCCAGATCGTTGTCATTCGGGTGTGAGTTTTGCGTGCGTACAGAATACTTCCGGCGAGTTGCACACTACTATTCAAGACCCGTTTTGCAGCATTACAAATGCGCAGCCTGAGCCTCTACAGAATACTGTGCATGACAATATCAGATCCTCAGACATATCGAACACCACGTCGACACAACATATTAGTGAACAGAGACCTGAAAAACGAACGTACTCAGAATCCAGTGCTAGTCCGCCGAAACCGGCAGATGATTTGAACGCCAAAAGACGACCTCATCGGAAATCTAGAACAGGCTGTCGGACTTGCAAGAAACGTCGCGTGAAATGTGACGAGACTCACCCAAGATGCCAAAAATGTGCTCATATGGGACTCACTTGCTCTTTTCAAACTCCTGCGGCGATGCTTGAAAACGAGCTCTCAATTGCTAGTACTGGTACTGGCAGTACATCGTTATTACTCGAACAGCCAGAAGTAGCGCCGATAAAACCGATCAGCATTGGAGTTTTTAGTCCTGCGCGTGCAAATGCAGAAGCAATGCATCACATATCTGGTTCTGGAGTGGCACCGGAAATATCAAATGGACTATCTTCTACCTCGAGTAAATTTGATCTGGAAGATTTACGCCTTATGCATCTTTACACTTCGGTAGTCAGTAAATTGATGCCACTCCTAGGTGATGATCCTGAGGCTTGGACTGGATCAGTTTTAGAGCTGGCGTTCAAATGTGAAGCATTGATGCATGCTATTTTAGCTTTCACTGGCACATACGCAGCAAGAAGATGTGCAAGCGACGATCCAACAAAAACAAATATTGAACTTCGAACGAAGGCGCATAAAATAGAGGCCGTCCGACATCTGAAGGATACATTACAAAGATCATTAAGTGCAGAAGAAGGAGATCAAATGCTTCTGACAGCATACATTCTAACTATTAATTCCGTGGCTAATGTCAAGACATCTAAAGTTGCTTCTTTACAAAACGAAGATTCAACTTTAACCACAAACCAGTTTTTGACATCCACATCATGGGTTCATCTTGTCCGAGCGCTGTGCTGTATTCTGAAATCTATATGGCCATTGAAACCGCATACTTTAAGCTGGATGCTTTTTGGCCCTGAATTCTGCGATATACCATTACCACGATCTCGATTAAATTTTGACTCTTTAGCCGCAGAAATGCGTCCTTACTCTATTAGAAGAAATCATATTCAATCTGCTGAAATTCATATTTCATACAGCCATAATCATATCAGCAAAGTTTGGCAAGACATACGCAAAAATGAGCGAAATAAATGGCTGTACGAGGATGAAGATGACTTAGAAGATATCTATCCAATTTCTGCCAACTCACCTTTTGTTATCCCGTGTTTTATGCTGACAAAGTTTAAAAGCGTGGCTGTAACAGGTAGTCAACGCGCGGTATCTCTCTTCTTTATATCATTCGGTTTACTGGATGAAAGGTTTTACGCAAAATTTCATGAAAATGACTCTGTAGCTCATAGAATTATTGCAGAGTTATACAGAGCATTCAAAGTTTTTGCAAAAAATAGAAAAGACGAGCAATGGTGGTTAGCAAATATTGCCGATGGATTCGATATAAAGTTAGGACCAGATGATCATGAAAGGAGCAAAGTGGTGTGATAATGATGGATAAATGAAAGCGGTTCAAAGTTTTGTATGATAGTGTACAGTAGGTTAATGATTGGGATTTTTCAATAATATGTGGTGATTTATGAAATAATCTATTCTATACTAAATCCTCTAAAACTGTATAAATATTTAAACTTTTGACCCTGAACTCCTGATACATTTATAAGTTGCTCCGGAAAGTGATAATAAAAAGCAATAAATTCATAATCCAATTAGAACACTTTATTGAGCTTCCAACCAACACGCCGAACTCTACCTGCCCAATGAATAGCTGCACCGATTGCCATCAATACACCTGAAAAGATCTTCATGCCAGTCCATTGACTATCTTTCGTAGCATCACCGATTATTGCGCCTCCGATTGGAATACCAGTTAAAGCAGCAAAACTAGATGCAAAAAATGACAGTCCAACTCGACTTCCAATATCGGAAACTTGAGAAATTTGTGCGCAACATGCAGGGCTGACCATGATGAATGTTCCAGATGCGACACCATAGAAAACAGCAAATAAAATCAATGCTACAGTACCTCGCGCGGGAATCCATAATGCAAGGGTAATAATAGCTCCAAATAAAAGACCTGCCGTATCAACATTATATTTTCCTATTCGGTCACTAAAAAATCCATTAACGACTCTCGTAACTGCACTTGTTCCATTAAGGATAGACACCATGTAATTTGCCAAGTCATCGTCTACTCCACAATACCGAGCATATGAGGTCATATAATTAAAGGGAGGAAGCAGACCCCAATAGCCGACAAATAGAGTAGTTGTGAGAATGCTAAAATCTGGATCTTTAAAGTGCCTTGTAACATCACTAACACGTATCCGCTGAAACCCTGTTGGCTTAACAATACTAGTTACTGTCAAATTTGCGACTATTAGCAATCCACATATCAAGAATGCACATGATCGCATTGTCCAGCCAAATGAAGTTCGTGCAGCGACCTTGCGGATTAAAAATGGATATATTGTCGTTCCAATACCTTTATGAAACGTTAGTCAAAAAGATAAATCTTTCCACCAAAATATCACTTACTGGATCCTGCAGAAGCAATCCCCATTGCTAAGCCTCTTTTCCGATGGAAATAAGTAGGTACAGATGCTACTCCGCTGTAGTATACAAATGCAGCACCAATAGGTGCAACAATTCCCTGACAAACTAATATAGAACCATAAGAGTTGCAAATCGATGTGAGCATCAAGCCTAAAACTTGCAAGCTAGATCCAAACAATAACGGATATCTTGGCCCGATCATGTCAAAAATTCGACCAGCAAACTAAGTAAACCGACATTAGCGACGGCCAATTAATATGATCTTATGTCTTGTCGACTCAAACATACCAGTCCAAAAAAATACATTAAAAACATGTTCATTGATCCTATCCAACTGATAGTTGATTCAGAAAGGTGCGACAGTTGATGAGTTTTGTAGTAATCTTGAAAAACTCCAATGGCATTTGACCATCCATACGCACAAAACATACAACAAAAGGCACCAACGACAGTGAGCCATGCTGCTTTTCCACCCTCTGGAAAAACATGCTCTATCCCTTTCTCATGAAAAGACTCATTTAAATCCTCTTCACTAATTTTATCATTTCTCCCAATGTCCAAGTTCGTGAACGGCTTTTCTTCCTTCTCTTGCTCAAGAGCACCTGCTATCTCAACAGGCGGTAGATCAATTATACTGCTGTCTGAGGACTGTGTGCCATCTTGATGCTCTTTCATGATTTTGATCAGCAGGCGTCTTAGATAGCAGAACAAGTCATGTAGATAATGGAGAACAAAGCATCTACAATTTAGCGTAATTAAGCTTTGTGACATACCCGTGCGCAAATCACCACAATGGAACCCGTTCTCCAGCGTGAACCTCTTTTCAGTTGCTATAAACTGAAACGATATTATATGAGTGACTATAGGCTTGCAGTTGAGTCTGAAAGAGAAGCATTTCGACGTGGGTGTTTTGCAATTTTGACCTTACTGATGCAGTAATTTAAGAGAGCCTGATTCAGTCATTTAAACTTATCTAATGGAAATTCTGTAAGAGATGCAGATGACTAATTAGGAGCATGTGTGGTGAGCTCGTAGTAAATTGCGTTAACCTTAAACTTTTCCTATGGCGTCTTTAACAAA